>JASANG010002676.1:0-50426 GCA_030248215.1 Enoplolaimus lenunculus
CGCTCCCTATCTCACCGGATATATCACTCTACCGGCCTGGCTAGTGCACTAGGTCCATTGTATACTCGGAACCTTATCGCCCTAGGACCTCAAGAGCCCGGCTTTGTGCCAATCCCTTGATCCTTGACGCTGTATGCCCCTCTGATCGCACCTGGCCCCTTTTTGACTTAAAATTTCTCTTTTCCTCTTGCTGCTACATTTCTCTTGGTACCGTGGTTCGTTTTAATAACGAACCTGGTACGTATAACACTTGTGTGCCAGATAATCTGGCTCTCTCCTTTATAGGTTTGTCACCTTATTCCCTTAACGTGACGCAACTTTGGCGAGATTCTAGTTGGATTTCTTTTTGACAAGCGGCCACGATTCGGCCCTTTTATCCCTGGCGGAAGGCTACAAGCCTAGTACCCGCCCGGCTAGCTCCACGTATCCTAATCGGTCCCGGGCCGATACAATCCCGCGAATAGCCCACCCTAGCAATTGAGCTTGATAGGCTCCGTCTGTTATAGACCTAACGACCCACCTCCCGCCGTGCGGTACACCCCAAGGTTATAGCCCCCAATACCGATGCGTGCTCATGCGGACGTACTGAACACTGATGGGTATAGCACAACTCGTGAGCACCATAGGGGGTCTGGTGATGATTGATTATCGCCGACGCGGAATTTGGTCAAACTCGGCCCCGGTCGTCGTAAGAAACGGTAACCTAACATGTTTATTTCACATCTAGGTACCCTATGCACGCAAGGAAGGGCAGTGGTGTAGATACCGGAGGCTCTTAGGGCTTCGTGCCTACAGTGACAACGCCTGATTTAGACAAACTCGGATTTTCCGCCTGACCGAAAATTTTCACGCCTATGCACATTTACTTTGGTTTTACTGTGGGCCCACCATAGGTTGTCCTTAAGTACAACGCTGGTGTGGCAGATAATCCACCCTAACCTAAATAGCCGGCACCTCTATGATTAGCCGGAAAGACCACCAGAAAGTGATCGTCAAATAAAGAGGTGAGTCCACTACCGTGCGACAAGATCTGGATACCCGTACAGTTGAATTGACCTTTTTGCAAGGCGGTTCCTGCGACCGCCCCAGTCTGTGGCCACAGGCCTACCCAACACATGATAACCTAGTTCAATCTAATGCTAATGGTGTCCTAAACCGTCAGGAGAAGGGCAGTCTCCATAATTAAAGACCCCGCCAAAAAACATACCCTGTTGCAAACACCTATTTGTCACGCCGACTAACCCTCGGACGGGACCCTAAACGACGCCTGAATGACCCCGACCCTACATAGGAATCTACTCACCACCAATAAATTGGAAAAAATGCTAGAAAATAGACCCCCGATTCGGCGCGCAACCCACCATGGTGTGTCAACCCAAGCATGTCGCACAACGGACTTAGTCAGAATGCCACGGTAAACCCCGTTAGGCTTAATTTTCGACCCTTGTGGGAAACGGTATCCCGCTACCACACCCTGCAAGCACCCTAGGTATAACTATAGGAAGATTATACCCCTACACCGACACCCTGGCCATCAGGAACCCATGCCTAGGGGACGACCTCGGTCTCGCATGACAACCACTTTCGTTATACTTGGGAATCTTAAACTTTCATGAATGCCGCAATCTCCCCATACAATCTCTTAAGGGCTGATTCTGGGTACAACGCTTGTGAGGCAATCAGTTCGGATCTCATTTAAGTGCCAACTAAATGGCATCCTGTCAGCACCAGCAGTCATCCTGTCTAGCATGACCTGTAAGCCATGGGCTATCTTTTTGCCGAACGGTTTTTAAAAACCGTCCCAAATCGTATAAAGCCATCCTTACTGCGAGCCGACCGGACCAAATCAGGCTATAAGGATATGTCAAAACTCCTTAAACCTCTGTGCCCTGCCTCGATCATTCATACCTTAAGCATAATTGCTTTCCGATAAGCTCTGGAGATATCTATGAGTTGACCGCGGGCCCCTTTGTCTTGATTAATTTAGCATATAACACCCTAGAGACAACTCTTCGGGGAATGTACTTCGGCTCTGCCTGAGGAATCGCCTTGCCTCATGGCTCACCTTAATTATGGATGCTAAAAGACACAGACTCGCATCAGAATACCTTACAAACTGACGTACAGCACCTAAGTCATGAGTTTGGGATTCCCCAGTATCTCCTGCACTCGCCGCTCTGCCATCCCGACACCTACTGTCCCTTATTCCTTCCTAAACCATTAAACCCGGCCATACTGGCCCCGTTCGCAAATTTGGGGTTCGAGGGAGTGTACGACAGTACACATGCCCATACCTGGAGCGACCATAAGTATGACGCTTGTGAGCGAAATACTTTATGGACCATGTAAAACTAATTAGTTTTACAGTCCATTTGGTCCGGCTTCGGTAAATGTCAATACTAATTGTACAAAACCCGATACTGGGCTTTTGCCTTGCACTTTTGTGCTCAGGAGTCCCTTTTTAAGCTGGATGCTCAAACCTTTTTTGGAAAGCGGTTCTCGCAGCGCATAATTCAGTAAGGCACCAACAATAATAATAATAATAGCAACAATAATACCAATGATGACAATAATAGTGACCATGGACAGAAGTTCATAGTAGTAACGCTCCTAGCACGCCAGGTCCCTCGAGTCAAGCTCCTTTAGTCATATGATCATTTCGGATCTCTAAGAATGTCACGACTATCGGGATGTGTCCCTGACACCTCTTGGAATTTTAATTTGGCTATTTTGTGCTATCCCTTATCTCTGGAAGGTTAGTAGCCCTCCAATCCTAGTTTCTTTCTAAGCAGACTTGGCAGCGCTTCAAAAGCATTTTCATTTTGGGAAACTCCCTATTTTATTTTTGAGCCAAGTTTCCACCCTCCTGGATAACGATGCAGTCAACACTAAAACACCAACGACAACAACATTGAGAAATGTGTATATGTAGGTATATAAGCTCCATGAAGTTATGCAAGCTCAAGGCACAGTATAATACATGCTTCATTACAGTCGCCAATGATCCGGCTATAGCGGTTTGCAATTATCTCCTTACGGCGTAAGCGGCAAGAAATGAAAGATTTAGCTCCGAGCAGCGCGTTTTAAGGTCATGTCAACTGTAATTCAGCGTTTACCCATATATACGCGAGGTAACAAATAAAGAGGTGTGGTGGCAGACGCAGGCTGCACGCGTAAGTACACCAAGGTTTAAAGCTGGGTTACAGGAACGTGATCCGCTCAGGCTCAGGCTTTTGACACAAGATTCAATATTACCTAGACCAATTATATGCTAATACAGCTTGCAGAATTACAGCGTGTTTATCCTGAATTCCTAACGCACATGTATGCGAGTTCCCTAAAACCTTCTCCTTCTCTTAGAATTTTAATTTTGGCAGTTTGTGTCAACCCTTATCTCCTGAACGGTACGTCCCTGTGCTTGCGCTGCAGCCGTTAAATCCATAGCACTGACACTGTTGCTAGGCTCGAGCCTAACTCTAAGGGAGGGAGCGCAGTATTATTTTATACCGCATAATGAGCGCGAAAATTCTTTAGGTATAGCCTAATTGTCTGGGGCCGGAAGTTTGAATGTGGGTAATCCTACAGTGTCAGTGCGACCAATGAAAAAGGAGGTAATCCCAGGCCAGAAGTACCTCGGCCCATGGGTACCTCCAACTGCTATGCAGCAGAGAGCGACTGAGCCTCCTGGGATTCCTCAGTGTTATTGTTTGCGCGGTGCCGCCACTATACCAACGTTGCCGCGAGCTCCATAATCCGCGCCCGGATGATAGGATTGTCCGGAACCTCGATTCCCATCGCCTCCAATACTGCCAAGGGGTTTCCAGAGTCCTCGCGATCACCCTCCCTTGGCGGTCCAGCCTCTTTTCTGCGTCGCCTTTGCAGTTCCTCCACCCGCTCGCTCTGTGTAAGTTGCATCGGGGCGAGTGGATGACCATCAGGCAAGGTCGGCGGGTTAGCCGGAAGAGGGGCGGGAGTCAACTGGAGATGGCGGAGGTCCCGGCTGAATGGGGCGTCGAGCATCTTCCGCATTTTCTGGACCAGTGGTGGTAAAGGCAATGGTCCTCCGGTGAGCAGACAGCGCTCAGCGAGCACATGTTCGGTGATGTTGTGGAAGTGGTGGGTCAGGTAGCGGTGATAAAGGTACGGGGCTTTGGTAGAATAAAACCCGATCATCGCTGCGTATCCCTCCACGACTACACGAGTGTTGTTGGAGAGCTCGCTGAGGGGCATCAGCGGGAGCAGGGTGACGCGTGGGTTAGATTGGCACTCCCTCGCAAGCTCAGAAACGTGCGCGTGTACCATGCGCGCCACGGTGTCGGGATTCGAATAGTCGGCCAAAAGTTCTTCGAAAGGTCGACCGCGGAGTGCTCCCACCTGCTCGTGGTAGTACCCACCATCGCTCCTCGGATCGGTGGTGCGCCCAGTCCACGGAAAAAGGGAATGGTAACCGCCGCAGATCGTGATGCGGACCACCAACGGCATGGCTACCAACCGTGCGATTCGGCAGAGCATTGGAATGTCGGCACCCGGGAACGCGATGACAGCGACATCCGGGTGGCCGTAATATTCCGCCCATAAGGGAAAGGCCGATTCATCGCCAACGATGATGTGACGCCGGTAGTATTGGTGCCCGTGGTCGAAGTGCCGCGCAAGGTCCTCAATGGCGCGGCCGGCGAAGTTGGTGTAGGTCGTGACGAGCTCCAGGGTATTCTGGACCCCGTAGACGTCTTCGCCAATGCCGAGCGCAGGATCCCAGGGGTCACAATAAAGGACCTGGTGCCCTGAGATCCCACGAAGATGTTCCCGCATCCCCGGAGCAACAAACTTGTGGTATGTTAAGGCATACACAAGCGGCTCTAACATCGTCTCGCGCCCAAAGCGATGAAACGTGTCACGGGGAGGCGGGATGCCAATACAAACGTATTGTCGGCATTCTGACGCCGTCGCCTTCATCCAGCTGGCGACAGCGCTGTCGTCGTGGCGTATGAAGTGCCACGCGGCGCCGAGTGCCTGGATCATGCACCAAGCCGCGCCCAGTGGGGTTTGAAAAGCCAACCCCACAAAGAGTAGGCTGAGGACCTGCGCGGTGCCAGGTATCGCTGCTATCCGTAAGGCAGGACGTGTGTCGTTGCGAGGGGCCGGGGGGCCAAAATACACGCTGAGAGGATAATCGGAGACGGGGCCGTCGCCATAAACCTCGGGGCGGTGCTGGGATTGGCTTTCTTCACTGTAGCCATCGTCACCCCCATCTTCAGCGTTGTTGTACCCGCGAAAATCTGCCATGGCCCTGTCGTTGTTGTTGTTGGTGGTCGTGGCAGTGGTTGCAGTGGCTGACGCGGCTGGTTGATGCTGTTGTAGTGATCGTCTCTGACGGTCGTTGCTGTTGTAGCTGTTGTGATATGGTTGTTGATGCTGCTGTTCTATTGCCGTGAGCGTTGCTGTCGCGGTAGCTGTTGTTGCTGCGGTTGTTGCTGTTGTGAGTGTTGTTGCTATAGCGGCCGTAGTTGTCGCTGTAGCGGTGGTTGTTGTTGTTGTTGCCCCTGGTTTTGTGCGGCGATTGTTGCTGCTGGCTTTGCTGCTGATGTTGTTGCGGTTCCTGTCCCTGCTGCAACTTCTAAGTCATGGTCACACATAAGAAGTACGTAAACATATGCATGGGCACATGCGATAACACAATCTTTATGGGGAAGTATCCCACACGAGACTCGGCTACGGGTATAGTGACCCGAGGCCGAATACAATAACTCTATATCAAATGGGTATTACCAACGTTTCGCAACTCTGGCTATCCAAAATAAAAGCTCGAGGGTCGCTGCAGGATTAATGTCAACACTTGGCTCAGGACCTAGGTTTGTTACACGCGTTATTTGAATACAGCCCTAGGTCCCCAATACTACCCATAACTCTTCGTGGGCCTGCGTAGCCACTTTGCTCAATTAGTCATTTTCGTCTTGCTACTGTGGCTAACACATTTCGAAACAGGCCCAATTGCGTGGTCGAGAGAGTTCCCAAGTGAGTTTTTCACCTGTGTTGGACGGTTTAGACAAAATTCTGATCCTTTAAGGCTTTAGTGCAACTTTCATTTCAGGTTTTAAATACGTGGTTCACTCAATGGACAGTATTATAGCGCTCTTAGTCTGATATTATTCACAATTTCCGTTCAGCTTACTAGGTCCTTTTGCTTGCGAAAGTGTGACCAGTTCAAGGGTGCTGCGACTGCAAGAGTCGCCTCCCAAAAACTGGTACTTTTTCAACTCTGAAGGGCTCCTTTGCACCGGGAGGGGTGCATGGGAATGACCCGAGTTGGTTGGTTTGTAATCAGTTTTATGCAACCACGGCGAGTTGGATCGGATGGATCCGTCGGCCACTCTTCTTACATGAAGTTGAATTATCTTCCTAACAAGCGCTGTAACTTGAGACTTTGCCCGCCACGTATCAACTGTGATGCTCAACTAGAGTTCAGTTGAAAGGACTCATTAAAATTAATAGAACGAACTCTGCTCACAAGACATACTGTTAGGTAGGAAAATCATCACGGGTTTGTACCCGGCCTAGTCGAGCTTAGGCCTTTCGGCAGGGTTCGGCGTCGGGACTCTGCATTAAGGTTCAAGCTTCATGCGAGTCGTGGGTATTTAATGTCTAGCTCTTCTTCCGGTCATAGGGTCGGGCGTAAACAGGTCCTGGATTCATGGTGTCTCCAGTGGACCATATAGGTTAGCAAACCTTAACTGCACATTAGATTCTGAGCAGACTTGGTGGTTGAGTATTTTTTGGACTCATTACTCCTCAGATGGCGGGGTACACGCTTAATCAGTAAAACTATAACAGTCCCGAGGGGCACCCGTGCCAACGTGGGACCGAGAAGATAAAATTTATGGTGCATGAGGTTCTCTGAACTTTGTTGAGATTCCACATTTTTGGGCTTCGTTTACTCAGGCCGATTTTCCATTAGGGGCTGGGGGTATATGTCTGCGCAGGTTCTTAATCGGGTATGTGAATGTTCGTGATGGCCGCCAAAAGGGCCATATTCCGCGGGGGTACGGTGGTGCGTGACGGTTCTAACATAATTCCCGCATGATTGGGACGGCCAGGTGCATTTCGTTAGCGAGGGGATCGTGGGTCGAGTTAGGTGACATCCAGTGGCGGAAGTTCTAAGGGGGGTTGCCTCCCTCTTAAGCTCCTATATGGCTCGAAATGCACCCCGCTCTGGTAAGGGGTTTCTTAGACCTAGGTTACTGCGGCTGCGAGAACCGCTTTCCAAAAAAGGTTTAAGCATCCAGCTTAAAAAGGGACTCCTGAGCACAAAAGTGCAAGGCAAAAGCCCAGTATCGGGTTTTGTACAATTAATATCTACATTTACCGAAGCCGGACCAAGTGGGATGTAAAACTAATTAGTTTTACATGGTCCATAAAGTATTTCGCTCACAAGCGTCATACTTATGGTCGCTCCAAGTATGGGCATGTGTACTGTTGTACACTCCCTTGAACCCCAAACATGCGAACGGGGCCAGTGTGGCCGGGTTCAATGGTTTAGGAAGGAATAAGGGACAGCGGGTGTCGGAACGGCAGAGCGGCGAGTGCAGGAGATACTGGGGAACCCAAACTCATGACTTAGGTGTCTCAGGGCACGTCGAGTTGCAAGGTATCTGGATGCGAGCCTGTGTGTTTCAGAACCCATAACTAAGGTAACCATGCGATAGAGGCACTGCCTCAGGATGAGCTGAGATGCATTCCTCGAAAGGTTGTTGCTAGAGCGATAAATGCTAAATTAACCAAGACAAAAGAATCCGCGGCCAACCCGAAGGTGTCCCCCACAGTGCAGGGCTTGTAGGAAAGCATTTACCCTTAAGGTATGAATGATCGGGGCAGGGCACAGAGGTTTAAGGGATTTTGACATATCCTTAGGGCCTGATTAGGTCCGGTCGGCTTACAGTAAGGATGGCTTTGTTCGATTTAGGACGGTTTTTGAGAACCGCTCGGCAAAAAGACAGCCCATGGCTTACAGGTCATGCTAGACAGGATTGCTGCTGGTGCTGACAGGATACAGTTTAGTTGGCACTTAAATGAGGTCCGAACTGATTGCCTCACAAGCGTTGTACCCATAATCAGCCCTTAAGAGGTTGTATGGGGAGATTGCGGCATTCATGAAATTTTAAGATTCCCAAGTATAACGAAATATATTGTCACGGGAGACCGAGGTCGTCCCCTAGGCATGGGTTCCGGATGGCCAGGATGTCGGTGTAGGGGTATAATCTCCCTATAGTTATTCCTAGGGTGCTTGCAGGGTGTGCTAGCGGGGTGCCGTTCTCCACAAGGGTCGAAAACTAAGCCTAATGGGGTTTACCATGGCATTCTGACTAAATCCGTTATACTACATGCTTGGGTCGACACACCGTGGTGGGTTGGGCGTCGAGTCGGGGGTCTATTTTCCAGCATATTTTCCAATTTATAGGTGGTGAGTAGGTTCCTATGTAGGGTCAGAGTCATTCAAGCGTCGTTTGGGGTCCCGCCTAAGTGCTAGTCGGCCTGACAAATAGGTGTTTGCAACAGGGTAAGTTTTTGGCGGGGTCTTTAATTCTGGAGACCGTCCTTCTCCTGACGGTTTAAGACACCACTAGCATCAGGTTAAATTGGGTTGTCCTGTGTTGGGTGGGCCTGTGGCCACAGACTGGAGCGGTCGCAGGGACCGCCTTGCAAAAAGGTCAATTCAACTGTACGGGTATCCAGATCTTGTCGCACGGTAGTGGACTCACCTCTTTATTTGACGATCACTTGCTGGTGGTCTTTCCGGCTAATCATAGAGGTGCCGACTATTTAGGTTAGGGTGGATTATCTGCCACACCAGCGTTGTACTTAAGGACAACCTGGGGTGGGCCCACAGTAAAACCAAAGTACATGTGCATGTGCATAGGCGTGAAAATTTTCGGTCAGGCGGAAAAGCCGAGTTTGTCTAAATCAGGCGTTGTCACTGTACGCACGAAGCCCTAAGAGCCTCCGGTGTCTACACCACTGCCCTTCCTTGCGGGCATGTGGTGCTTAGGATGTGAAATAAACTGTTAGGTTACCGTTTCTTACGACAACCGGGGCCGAATTTGACCGGATTCCGCCTCGGCGATAACATCAATCCCTATGGTGCTCACGAGTTGTGCTTTACCCCTCGAGTGTTCAGTACGTCCGAATGAGCACGCATCGGTATTAGGGTATACAACCTTGGGGGGTGTGCCGCACGGCGGGAGACGGGTCATTAGGTCTATAACAGACGGAGCCTATCCAGTTCAAATGCTTGGGTGGGCTACGCACGGGATTGTATCGGTCCGGGACCGATTAGGGTACGTGGTGTTGGTCGGGTGGGTATTAGGCTTATAGCCTCCCGCCAAGGATAAAAGGGCCGAATCGGTGGCCGCTTGTCAAAAAGAAATCCAACTAGAATCTCGCCAAAGTTGCGTCACGATAAGGGAATAAGGTGACAAACCCATAAAGAAGGGAGCCAGATTATCTGGCACACAAGTGTTATACGTACCAGGTTTGTTATTACAACGGACCATGGTACCGAGAGAAATGCAAAAGAAAATTTTAAGTCAAAAAGAAGCCAGGTGCGATCAGAGGGGCATATAGCGTCAAGGATCAAGGGATTGGCACAAAGCCGGGCTCTTGAGGTCCTAGGGCGATAAGGTTCCGAGTATACAATGGACCTAGAGCACTAACCAGGCCGGTGGAGTGATATATCCGGTGGGATAGGGAGCGAAATCTGGTGGGACGTGGGATAATGTCCCCGTCAAATCCACGAGGCTGCGCGAATTGGGGTTTTTATATTCAGGCGGGTCGCGCAATTAGGACGGGAGCGCGACCAAGAGCTAGCGTTGGGGTAAGCCATGCCTCTCCGCACTCTATACTGGGTAGATCACAGATACAGGAATAGGTTTCTACGGCTCATAAGTTCCTACAAGCCGATAAATCATACGTTGCGAATAGAGTTCATATTCAAATTCATATCCTACAGGAGTTCCGAGTCCAGATATCCAGTAGTACAAATGGTCTAGCGATTTCCGAGATAATCAAGTCTAATTAGATGTCCAGAAAATTCATTCCATGAGCCTAATTTATTAGAAGCATACGTCAATTCAAAACTTGTTTTCGGTAGTATTGGTCGCCGGGTGACACTGTTTCGATTTGAGCCTGGTGTGAGGTTTGGGTCACGCGGCTAGATTCAGGTCCTCGAGGACCATCCGAATCGTAAGAATAGGCAAAAGACTTTTAGTTAACTCACTAGGATAGTTCTCTGTAGAACTATGCGTTGCTTCAGTGCCGACGTCTTAGGATCCTAGATAATTTTGGTTTTTAGTCGGACACCTACCCTCAACTCTTTTGGTTGAAGCCTGTGATTTGGGTTCAACACCCCTGGGGAATTCAAGGAACATTTTATGTCAATTCATTCATCATAAAAATTACAGTTCCCCATGGGAACACGGAGCTGCCCACCCCTACCGACTGAGGGTGCGTTATCTCGTGACCCAATGGACCAACTGGGCTGACCCGTACTAACTCGGCACGTTTCCTACGTCCCGCTTTCCCCGGTACAGCTGATTCAAATATTATAATAACAAAGCAAATATTACGGCTCTACCGGTGTCTAGCGGTCCGAGTGGCTGCTAGGAATTTCAGATTGGGAACCGAAACCCTCAGAGCGCACAACCACCGAACGCGTTGAGCTTGGCCTTCAGGAAAATTTTTCTACGGTCACTTTCGGGTTGACAGGACTATTTTACCTTGAAAATAATTTGTACGGCTTATCATATGCGTAGCTACCCTTAGCTCGAGCCCAGGCTTTGCCAGTAGGATTGGGACTGCTTACATGTGGGTAATTCCAGTACCACCCTAGAGCTATAGTTCCCACAGCAACAGTATCCCCATCCAACTTACGGAAAGATAATATCAAAAGATAATTTTGGTCGTCCTGCCCCTCCTCGGTTGTGCCGTCAAAATACTAATAAGCAAATAATTAGGTTCATTCAAGCAGTTAATCCTTCCAAACGAGAACATTTTATCCAAAACCACACCGCTACTGAAAAACTACGCGCAGAAATTTATGGGTTGGTGTGGCCTCAGAATCCTGCCTCCCGCACGATAGATTCCCCTAACTTCTCGAAACGGGACTGGCGAGAATTTCTGATAGGTGCCGAATTAACTGTGTGGTGACCCGTGGTTGCTCCTTTCCCGTGGTCACATCCTTTCACCCAGTTAATTGGGGTTAGTTGGGAGAGAAGGTCGAGTTCTAGTCGTTCAGGGGCCGGCGACATCGTCCCCAGGATCAAAATCAAGTTTCCAACCGGTGGTAAGTTGGTTTTTCGAAACTCGACGCTCTCTTGTAATTTTCTAACGCTTCGACACGGTTCCTCCCCCAAAATATAGTCCCCGGTCAGCGGGTTGCGCACCCCACCCCCAGGGCGCAAATACTCCGGGAAGGTTCCGAGTCCCCACGTGAGTTCAGTTTTTTCGCACTTGCGCAATCGGTTCATAGGATCGCGTGCTCAAGTATCACAGAGTGTTCTGGCATTAACCGCATTCATGAGTGGCAATTTCGTTGAATCGGGGGGGGGGCGTCAATGGCTAGAATAAATTAGGGCACCGACTAGTGGGGTGTTGACAGGAGGTTCATAGCTGGGATTAATTGTTAATATAGGTTTCACCTCTCACAAAGGACGGCCAATCATGTGTCCGTTCATGCGTTTTACTAGTGCTAGTATTCCTTGAATTTACCGGGCTAGCGTTATAGTAAGACGGGGCTTTATCGGTGAATGTTCCGTGAGAAATGTGGTGATCCACATGAGCTATTCAATCCTTGTGTCAGCCAGCTGTGCTCTGCGGATTGAAGGGGTTAGTTCAATTTATCGCAGGGACTTTTTACAGGGGACCCAACTACCTGACATGGGCGCGCCGTTCGTAGGATCCTGGTGTATTGCAACTCAGGGTTCGCCCCTTTACACTGCCAGAATTTCCCTCCCATTAGGTTGACCGGCCTTAGAGAGGTACGTGCCCTCGAAAACCCGTTGGGATTGGTCAGACCCCGCCTGATCCCGAGGTGGCGTTGAAAATGGCGAGTTAAAATTTCATTCCGTAGGGAACCAGCATTCCAAACGGTGCGGCGTTTGCATGCTCCCCATAATAGAGCGCGCACACGCCACACAATCACTTTACCCCTCTGGTTGAACAGCCCATGTGGACATCAAATTTCCGGGTACATTATAAGCTACAAGGTGCTTTATTCGAATGGGGTCACACTCGTTTGGTTTTCCTGGATTTGGGGGTGCTTTCCGTGAGAGTCGGCATCGGTTTCATGTAATTACACGCCGATGTCCGACAGGCAGCTCAACCACAGTTGTAGGTAACTTATTACGTACATAATATTTAAGTGAGATATGGGACATAGCTGCCAAGAAAATTATTCCGAGCCGCCATATCCATAGTCCCCTTGGACCAGCCAGGTCGTACTTCACACAATGGAGTAAGCAATTCAATCACATATTAGGATGGGCGTCACATCCGTTCATCAGGCTGTGTCAGGTGCTCCAAACCACCCTGTCTTTAATTAGCCAGTCAAACAGTTTAAGGTTAGCAGGCCTAATTCTTGTTTTGGGTTATAGCAGCCCTGAAAATTCTGGTACAGAGAGTATGAGGTGACTAAAATTCGGTGTGGGAGCGTTGAGCCCTGCACTTTCATCTAATAATTGAGCACGGACAGTCAATTCGGAGCATCCAACACAACACGGGAGATTCGGAAGACGTGAGTAACCCTTACTGATGAGAAAGGGTTCGTTTTCACCGTTCAGAATATCCACTCTCAAAAGGATTTCCAAACTCGCTAATTTCATACACGCGTCTCCCGTATATCCGTTAGGGCAAGGCAGCACCATGTGCTGTAAGGGGAAGAATTCTGACACATGGAAGTTCCTGCGCTGAGGTTTTGGTTGGAAATTGAAAGAGAGTCATTCTGCCGGAGTTGTTACTTTTATCGCTGGGCCTAAGATGTGGTTTTAGCATGTTGTCGATACACCCAATCGAAGGGTGCACGCAGTTTAATATGTGGTCTCAATCTCAACGTTGTTTGTGTGATAGCCGATGAACCGCAGTCGACCGCAACTGTTCCCCGGGTTATGTAAGTGTTCTTGTGCGCCCCTTCCGTCGAAGGTTGGGTTCCTAGATAGTGTGAGTAAGTATTTTCTCAAGAAAATTTCCCGGCACTAGCGGATATGAGCCGGTCTTAGATGGGACGAGCGCCATACGTAATTAGATTATTAAGTGTTGGGAGTTGGTTGAGCTATAAACCATGTACTCAATTCGAGTAAATGGCGTCCGACTGAAGAATTTTGGAGCAGGGTCTTACTATGCGTTGCTTCTGTGCCGACGTTTTATGATCCTAGATAATTTTGGTTTTTAGTCGGACACCTACCCTCAACTCTTTTGGTTGAGGCCTGTGATTTGGGTTCAACACCCCTGGGGAATTCAAGGAACATTTTATGTCAAATCATTCATCATAAAAATTACAGTTCCCCATGGGAACACGGAGCTGCCCACCCCTACCGACTGAGGGTGCGTTATCTCGTGACCCAATGGACCAACTGGGCTGACCCGTACTAACTCGGCACGTTTCCTACGTCCGGCTTTCCCCGGTACAGCTGATTCAAATATTATAATAACAAAGCAAATATTACGGCTCTACCGGTGTCTAGCGGTCCGAGTGGCTGCTAGGAATTTCAGATTGGGAACCGAAACCCTCAGAGCGCACAACCACCGAACGCGTTGAGCTTGGCCTTCAGGAAAATTTTTCTACGGTCACTTTCGGGTTGACAGGACTATTTTACCTTGAAAACAATTTGTGCGGCTTAACATATGGGTAGCTACCCTTAGCTCGAGCCCAGGGTTTGCCAGTAGGATTGGGACTGCTCACATGTGGGTAATTCCAGTACCACCCTAGAGCTATAGTTCCCACAGCAACAGTATCCCCATCCAACTTACGGAAAGATAATATCAAAAGATAATTTTGGTCGTCCTGCCCCTCCTCGGTTGTGCCGTCAAAATACTAATAAGCAATAATTAGGTTCATTCAAGCAGTTAATCCTTCCAAACGAGAAAATTTTATCCTAAACCACTCCGCTACTGAAAAACTACGCACAGAAATTTACGGGTTGGTGTGGCCTCAGAATCCTGCCTCCAGCACGATAGATTCTCCTAACTTCTCGAAACGGGACTGGCGAGAATTTCTGATGGGGCCGAATTTACTGTGTGGTGACCCATGGTTGCTCCTTTCCCGTGGTCACATCCTTTCACCCAGTTAATTGGGGTTATTTGGAAGAGAAGGTCGAGTTTTAGTGGTTCAACGGCCGGCGACATCGTGCCCGAGATTAAAATTAAGTTTCCAACCGGTGGTAAGTTGGTTCTTCGAGACTCGACGCCCTCTTGTAATTTTTTTAACGCTTCGACACGGTTCCTCCCTCAAAACATAGTCCCCGGTCAGCGGGTTGCGCACCCCACCCCCAGGGCACAAATACTTCGGGAAGGTTCCGAGTCCCCACGTGAGTTCAGTTTGTTCGCACTTGCGCAATCGGTTCCAGGATTGCGCGCTCAAGTATTACAGAGTGTCCTTGTATTAACCGCATTCATGAGTAGCAATTTCGTTTAGTCAGGGGGGGCGTCAATGGCTAGAATAAATTAAGGCACCGGCTAGTGGGGTGTTAACAGGAGGTTCATAGCCGGGACTGGTTATAAACGTAAGTTTCACTTTTCTCAATGGACGGTCAATCGGCTGACCGTTCATGCGTTTCACTAGCGCTGACATCTCTTGAGTTTGGCGGGTTAGCGATATAGTAACATGGGGCCTTATCGGTAAATATTCAGTACAATATTTTAGGCGTGAGAATTGTAATTGTCCACACGAGCCATTCAAGCCCGGTGTCGACCGGCCGGACTCAGCGCATTGAACGCCCAGTCCGATCTGTCGCAGGGACCTCTTACAGGGGGCTCAGTTGGCCGGCCTGGGAGCGCCGCCCGTAGGATGCCAGTGTATCGCAGCTCAAGGTTCGCCCCTTTACACAGCCAGAATTTCCCTCCCATTAGGTTGACCGGCCTTAGAGAGGTACGTTCCCTCGAAAACCCGTTGGGATTGGTCAGACCCCGCCTGATCCCGAGGTGGCGTTGAAAATGGCGAGTTAAAATTCATTCTGCAGGGAACCAACATTCTAAGTAGTGCAGCACTCGCATGCCCCTATACTAGACTACGCACATGCCACACAGTTGCCCTGTCCCTTCGGTTGAACAGTCCGTGTGGACATTGAATTTCCTGGTACGTTATAAGCTACAAGGTGCTTTATTCGAAGGGGGTAACATTCGTTTGGTTTTCATGGGCTTGGGGGTAATTTGCGTGAGTATTGGCATCGGTTTCATTGTAATTGCACGCCGATGTCCGATAGGCAGCTCAAACCACAGTTGTAGATACCTTGTTACGTACGTAATATTTAGGTGGGGTATGAAACATAACTGCCAAGAAAATTATTCTGAGCCGTGATATCCACAGTCCCCTTGGACCAGCCAGGTCATGCTTTACAAAATGGGGTAAGCAATTCATTCACATATTAGGATGGGCGCCGCATCCGTTCATCGGGCTGTGTCAGGTGCTCCAAACCACCCTGCCTTTAATTAGTCAGTCAAACAGCTTAAGGTTAGCAGGCCTAATTCTTGTTTTGGGTGATAGCAGCCCTGAAAATTCTGGTACAGAGAGTATGAGGTGACTAAAATTCGGTGTGGGAGCGTTGAGTCCTGCACTTCCATCTAATAATTGAGCACGGACAGTCAATTCGGAGCATCCAACACAACACGGGAGATTCGGAAGACGTGAGTAATCCTTACCGATGAGAAAGGGTTTATTTTCAGCATTCGAAGTATCTACTCTCAAAAGGATTTCCAAACTCTTTAATTTTATACACACGTCTCCCGTATATCAATTGAGGCAAGGCAGCACCATTCTGCAATTGAGGTTGTGGTTGGAAATTGAAAGAGAGTCATTCTGCCGGAGTTGTTACTGTTATCGCTGAACCTAAGGTGTGGTTTTAGCATGTTGTCGATACACCCAATCGAAGGGTGCACGCTGTTCAATATGTAGTCCTGATCTCAACGTTGTTTGTGTGATAGCCGAGGAACCGCAGTCGACCGCAACTGTCCCCCGGGTTATGTAAGTGTTCTTGTGCGCCCCTTCCGTCGAAGGTTGGGTTCCTAGATAATATGAGTGAGTGTTTTCTCAAGAAAATTTCCCGGCGCTAGGGAATATGAGCCGGTCTTGGATGGGGCGAGCGCCATGCGTAATTAGATTATTAAGTGTTGGGAGTTGGTTGAGCTTTGAACCATGTACTCAATTCGAGTAAATGGCGTCCTGCTGAAGAATTATGGAGCAGGGTTTCTAAGTGCACAGAATGAAACAACGTTTGTAAGGCGGACGCTCAACAAGCTCCCAATAAGCTCACAATACGTACGTATCATATGCTAACAGGGTCAAGGAACAGATACGTAATCGCGAGCAGGGTTCTTCGATTTTATTTAATTATGATGGACAACCCTGCACTGCGCGATTGAACATACGCAAGTAAGTTTAAATTTAAATTCGTCATGGGCTGCATAAAATTTGCCTAAAGGGAAGCAGCCTGTGGTGCGTGATCGAAACAATCATACTACATAACCTGAAGTTTGGTGGGCGAAAGCCATAGCTGCTCGAATTTTGCCTAAACCTGAAGCAGCTAGTCCTTAAATTGAAAATTCATTTCTTTAAACAATTAGTACATAAAGTGGGTGAGCGAAAACTCGACCTCTCGAAGTTTTGCCTAGATGTATGCGAGAGGTCCCCAAAATTCAAACACACAGTCGGATTACAATTAGATAAACCAAAACTCTGAGGGGATAGCGGCAATCACACAATTAACTCTGGAAGGATATAGTAGTTTAAACGGCGACGACGTGTCGGGAGGCCAGCCTAATTGACAGTCACCCGCAAGAGGTTATCGTAATACATTTTATGTATATGACGCCTCACGGCGTGGCTCCCAAGTGTTACGGCTGCGACCAACGGGTACCTCTGCGGACGAATCCGAGTGGTATCCCTCACGGGTGTTCGTGGCCGTGGGTCTGCCTAGTAAGCCGACGTGTCTAGCGGATGATGGTCCCCCAGGCGTAACGTCGGGTTTTGAGAGTCACAAAATTCCAACGTCGTCATACGCCCAAGCTCTCATGAACACTCGCGTGCATGGTTAAGTCGCACCCCCAACACGTGGTTATAAGTTCGAATGGTATGGTTGCCGCTGATTTTCATGATTAAGACTAATGATTTCTGCGTCTAAATTCTGGTGAGCGCTTGGTCACCTGACAAGGTTCATTGATTTCACTGAAACACCTATTGCAATTTTGCAGAATTTGGCTACCTAGGTTATTAGTCTATTATAATAGAGGGCGAGTCGACCCGCGCCTCTGGGTTTTTGCTCCGTAATGGATAGTCTGCTTCGCGCCAGTACTGTTTTATCTCTTGAAATTTCAGCCATGGCTCTAGGCCAGGAATTTTCTTGACTGCTCAGGGTTCATCAAAAAACACAACCTAAAGTTTTGGTTTATTGAATCCACACATTTCATTTCATGTATTTACCTCTAGGCAACGAAACTTGGACTAATCAGTTTCCTGCTTGACAGCCTATAGTTATTTTGCACGCAGTGTTACGATAAAATTAGCTGAAAGTTATTTGAAATTACCGACTGAAAGTGAATTTGCGATTAGATACCTTACGCTTCTTTAGATCCCTGTACGCTGGGATAATCTTACCATGACCTAAGGTTGACTGGTTGTTATGGAATAGTTGCGTATTGTTCCCCCTGGGTATGCTCATGTCAATGATTTCCCTGTGTCAAGCGGCTTAGAGCATTATCTGTTAAAGCAGCAAAAGCACGGCGATGCATAACTCGCGTGGCAGAGCTGCTGCGGGGAGGACACACTGTTGAATGAGCATACCCATGGTTTCTAATGGATCATCCACGTAATACTGTCTACGCTACTGTAAAAAATTGTCCACACACCTGGTTTTAAGGGCGGGACAAAACGACAATGTCCTTAAGCTATAAGGACTTCACAGAAGGTGTAGCTAGATAGTGGGTTTTGAAAGCAGGTCCTTCGAAGGGACTAAGGACAATGTAGACACTGTCCGGACACAGTGTCTGACAATACGAGGTCCTTCGAACAGACTCTGTATAATTGCAAAGCAAAGTTCCTTCCGACAAACTTTGTGTTATGAAATAAGCTGAGTCCCTTCTGACAGACTCTGGACAAAACAGTTGTCCTTTAAATAACGTATTGACAATTTAGCATGGGTATGGACGGCAACGTGACCAAGCATAGGTCGTCCATAGAGAGTGCGAGTTGTCAGTAGGGTCCACACAGGATATGAGTGACATTTGGACATATAATTTGGAAACAATAAAATTACAGACTTACGGACTCGTACGTGGGGACAATTTTTTACAGTAGCGTAGACAGTATAACGTGGATGACCCATAAATACATATCCAAGAAGACACGCGTGCGTACCACAAGAGCTGTAGGTGGTCAAGTGAGCTAAGGTATTCTTTTAGTCGGCCACAAAGTTGAAGGTGAATTCGCGAGTAGAGGTGATAAACTGCGCCTGTTTCTTTCAATTATGTATCCCGTACACTCCTAAGCCTGGGTCTCTCACGGCTGCATATTCAGCAGTTTGATAGTCAACGGCGGTGGTATGCCTTGCAGCTGAGTTTCTAGGGCCTGACTAGAATCGTCTGAATTCACGGGGCATACGAAAGTTTGTACTTGACAGGCAGGGCCTTAGCTCTTTTGTTTGACAATTCCCTAATGCTTAGCATCGGGCTGACTTGGCCTCCCTGCTGCCGTTGACACTCAATACTCTGAGTATTACTAACTAGATTTTTGTCCCGGCCAGTGACTATTCACTAAAATTTAGGCCTAAAATTTTTGCTCCGATCACACGCCTAATGCGTTTCACATAATACGTACCCCTTCACGAGATTGGCAGAAAAGTTTGTACCTGCGTTGTCGCCAACGCCAGGCAAAGTTTAAGGTAAAATTCCAACTCACACCCCCTTTGTGATACCGAGAAAATCCTAGTGCGGCCCCCTCTTACGTACTTACTTACCCCCTGCGCGCAACGCGCAGTACCCCCCTGACTTAGTCAGCTCCCCGAGAATTTCGGGTGCACCGTGTCGCCATACAGTGCACCGAAAACTCGGTTTGCTGTGTCGCGGCTCGCGCTTCGCGACTGAAAACCGAAGAAAATCAAAACTGAAACTGAAATTTGCAGCCGTGCACTGCGTTTACATACCTTTTTCTCTCAGCACTCAGCCAATGAAATTTTGAGCAGAACAGACGCGGTTTGGGCTATGCGATTGGTTAAAAATAGTACAGCTGCAAAGAGCCAATGAAATTTCGCACAGGACAGACGCAGCGAAGCCACGTGATTGGCTGACAAAACTTAGGTTGCGGGAGCCAATGAGAAAACATAAACAACATTGTTAGGCGGCCGCTGATTGGCTGTAAGGGTTTACACGCAATCTGAACACTGCTCGCCGAGGGGTGGATCGATAAAATTAGATTTAACCGGTGTGGCCGAGGGGCAGGTAGCAAGCTCTAACGTTGTGGGCCGGGCCGACTGGGTTGGACAACTCCCTCAGAGTACTGGTACGCGCGCGGGGCTTTTCACTTAGGTTGTCCATTCCCGCGTACAGGGCTTATCTCATGGTCAATAGTTAGAGCACCAGGTTACAATACAAAACAGAGTATGAAAACTAAAGGCATGTCAAAAATAGAAAACACAAAAACTAAAAGAGATGTGCCAAAATCCAGTAAAACTAGAGAGCGGAATCTATGTCATAAGCGGCCAGGTCATTTAGTCAACCGAAATTCACCACTACTAAAGCGTCACAAGTTCAAAATTCACTAGGGTTTCCTACCCAACCTGGCCAACAAAACGATAATATAAACACAAAAGCACAAAAGATAAGGCAGACGGGTACAAGGCGTACACATTTAAACGTTACAAATCCGTACACTCATAATTCCTGGTAAAGTGTCGAGACAGTCCTAAGAAAAATTTCTGTGCTATTCCCGAAATGCTTGCACTATGACTTCGGCCGAACTCAAGGAACACACACTCTAGACACTCTTAATCGACTCAGAGAGTCCGCCAAGATTACGGGCCTTGGGCTAGCCATAACTTTCAAGTATCGGTTTCCGAACAGCGGCCAGGGTGGTTTTATTGCTCATTGCGATGCGCCGGACCCGATAGGACCAGTCCCAACCCTAGATCCCGGAAAACGTGATTTTGCATTTTTGGACCGGGGATCCGTAACGTGTTACACGCAAAATTTCGAAAACTTCAAGTGCTAGTAACTTCTTAACGATTCGTCCCAGACCCCGAGTCAGGGTATTTTTCTTGTTCAGCGTGAAAAGCTGCGTCGATTGATACCAATCTCGATACTCAATTCCAAAATTTGCATTTTTGCATTTTTCGACCTCGGATCCGTAAATTTTATGCGGGTTCACGTTATAACCGGGGCAGATTGGGACACGTTTTGTCCCTATTAGACTATTGGGTAACATTTTGTCTGCTTGTAGACCCCATATCGTACTCAAAAATTTGTATTTGTCTGCTAATATCATGTGTAGGTCACCTTTTGTCCTTCAATATCATGATATTCCAGGTATTGTCTGCGAATATCATATGATATATTTTCAAATTGTCTGCATTGTTGAGGTAACATACCCAAATTCTCCTGTTGAATATCATATGATACTAGAATTTGAAATTTGAATATTTGAATTACGAAGCTGTGGTTTTAAGCGATTTTTGTCGAAAACGATTTGCAGGCATGTATTTGGTATTTAAAGCACGTTTGTACCTCGCCGTCCAACTTTACATTCATTTATTACTACCAAAAGGTTGCACTGTCCCGCTGAATATCATATGATATTCACATAAATGTCCCACAATATCACGTGACATACCGTCCCTTATACACATTGATCATTTGAGAGCAGTGGTTTGTAAGCTAATGTCATATGACATTCGAGTTTTGTCTGTGGACCCGATATAAGAGCCCGAATTTTAACGTTGACGTCGAATCAACATGGGACAAACCGTGTCCCGCCTGCCCCGGTTATAACGTGAACCCCGCATTACACACTAAATTTCGGAAACTCTGGATACCTCTAACTCTTGAACGATGACTTCCGACCCCCAGTCAGGGTATTTTTCTTACTCAGCTCGGCGGGCTCTATCGATTGGTATGGGTTTCAACGGCAGATTCTGAAAATCGCATTTTTGCATTTTTCGCCCCTAGAAACCGTAACCGCACGTGTAAAATGCTGAGAGTTCGAAAGCCCATAACTTTTGAACGGGAGGTCGGGGACCCCAAGTCAGGGTGGTTTTATTACTCAGCTCGATGAGCTGCGTCGAATGATATGGGTCTCGACCTCCGATTCTGGAATTCATGTTTTTGCATTTTTCCACCCTAGGATCCGTAAAATTTGCACACAGCTGTCGAGGGACTTAGGTGGTCGTAACTTTCGAGGGAAGAGCTCCAGACCCATGGTCAGGGTATTTTTCTTGTTCAGTGCAACGAGCTCTATCAAATGGCATAGCTTTTGCAGGTGCGCCTAGGAACCCGTGTTTCGGCATTTCCGTAGCCTGAAGTCCGTAAAATTTTACGTGTGATTTTCGGAAGCCTTAAGTAGTACTATCTTCCGAATAAACAGTTCCAGACCTAAGGTCGGGGTATTTTGATACCCATTGCAGCGAGTTCTATTCTGGCAGTTAGTACAATCTCCCTTACCTGCACCGCGCACTTCCCCGCACCCACCCCGAAACAGTTGAAACTATCAACAAAATTTAAAATATCTTTCGAATTTCAAAACTGTAAACAGTATCCTCGCAACGGGGGGTGAACATCGATCGGCTATCATAACACGAGATAAGTGGTGCGACTAAACTCGAAATCTCACTGCGCGACGTAAAGATTGACACAGTTATAAGGTGTAGTATACGACATAACTCATGCGCAGGGCGAGTCGGCGGAGAAACTATACGGCACCAAAACATGGGTCTGGGAATGCACAAGGAACAGAAATCTCATGGCGGTGCAAAACGGTACCCGTAGGATGCACATATTAAACATACACGGACGCCCCTTTTTCAAAACCAAAAGCATCAATTGCCCCATTTTTTATCAGCTCAAAACCCCTTTTTCTCAAGGGTTGACGCCTCCGAAATCGTGTCATTAAGGTTGTAGAGTTACAGTTTTAAAAGTCGTCTAGCCCCTAATTTCAAATAAGCCTAGGAATGTTCAAATTTTTTGTGTTGGGCGAGCGCTGACGATATGAAAATAACAATGAGACAGAAAATAAAACTCTTGGATCTCATATAAAGGTGGGGGGGAGCAGCCTACCTACCCGGGGCCAGCTCGAAGCTGTCATTGGCAAGCCCACAGCATACGCCGGCCTAATCACCCCGGTCACGAGAAACTCGCCCCCTTTCCGATCTCTGAGCTCGGGGCGACCCCCTCTTCCTACTGCATTTTCACGTCTCGGCTAAAACGTCTAATTTTCTAACGTTTAAAAATTGTTCGAGTCAACCAGCCTACAATCCTCTAGCGATGCAGTACAATCGTTAATTGATCAATCAAATGGGGTCAAGAAAAAAAACTCGAGCTCCTAACGTTAATTAGAGTCTACGAAACTATGCGAGCGATTCAATTCGAAACACTCCTCAAGACGTTATACGGCCGTAGTTGTTAAATCTTGCGGACACGTATAACGTATAACAAGACTAAGGTTATTGAAACAGAGACGCAACTCGGGGCAATCTAGACTTCACAGAGAAGGAAGGGGCGCACGAGAATAGGGTTCGCTTCTGGCTCCCGCTGTGAAGTCACAGTAACCGCGGCGTGTAGAGCCACCCTCACTGAACAAGCGTCGAGCTGGACCCGAAACCCAAACTATACTCTCCCCCTTCCCTCAAGTGTTAGCACCCCCAAGAACTTGTCATTAGAGGTACGAAATAACAACTTCAAAGGTCGTCCATGCCCTAATTTCAAATAAGTTTAAAAATATTTTAGTTTTTTACATCGTGCGAGCGCTAGGGACATGAGGATAACGGAGAGAAAACTTTCACTAGAAATTCAAATGTCGTACTGTCGGGGTCATTAAATTTCGCTAACGGGCGTCAATTGTTGCGAGACTACGATTGTTAAAACAGAGGCGCGGCACGGGGCGGTCAAGATAAAACAAATCCAAACTAAAAGCGCTAGAATACCCATAAATAGTTTTGACAAACACGATATGTATGCATACATATAAAAAGAGGACAACACGGCCGTACAAAAATGCGACATCCCATAAAAATAGCACCGATATAGCAGCAGCAAAAATGACAGTAATAACATGGCATAATGCAGTATGACACCAGCAGTAATAATAATAATTATACCAATAATGACAGTAATGGTAGCCCTGGCCAGGGGCTCATAGCAGTAACTCTCCTAATACGCCGGACCCCTCGAGTCAGGTTTCTTTAGTCATGCGATCCTTTTAGGTCTCTAAGAATGTCACGACTAACGGGATGTGTCCCTGACAATGAAATAGTGCTTCTAATTTTTAATGACAAACAACTTTTATGGCTAAACGATTGTCATAAGGAAGCTGTAGTTTTGGTAAATACTGAGCATGAAGGCTAAGCGCTGCAAACGCAGACATTGCAAATTGCTCTATTTCGCATACTTGAAATGCTTAAAATTTTGTTGCATGAAAAGCGCATAATTTACATTTTATGGTTTTCTAGATTATCACAAATCAAATGGTGTGATGCGGGGTTCACGTTAAAGCTGAGGCAGTCGGGTCACGTTCTGTCACATGTTGATTCGACATCAACATAAATTTTTGCTACCATCATATGATACGAACAGACAAAAAAGTCGAATATCATGTGATATATTGCTCTACAAAGCACGGATACACACTCTGTAAAAACACTATACTTAAAATAATATAGTTATATTTTACTAACTTTTATAAGTCTAAGTATACTAAATATTGAGTAAATCTTTGCTTAAATAATGTAAATAAGTAAAACTACTGCTGTTATTTCCTGATTAAGTGAATGTAAAGCTAAAAATTTTGTGTTTGCTTAAAATTAAGTAAAACTTTGCCAAGCACCATAGTAAGTAAAGCCGGCACTTAATTCGGCAACAGCTTTATTAATTTTAAGTATATTTTTAGTGAGCAGGTTATTTCAACATTACAAGTGCTCGAATGTCACGTAACACAATCAGACATATTGGTGAAGATCATATGATATTTCAAATTAACAGCATATGTGATATGATATTCAGCTAGACGGATTTGGAGTATCATATGATATTCTATTACGTAGTTTAAGACATATCATAAGACAATCCGAAAAATTTGAATATTGCCACTAAAATTTGAATTTTCCTGCCAAAATTTGAATTTTCTCGCCAAATTTTGAATTTTTGCGCCATGATTTAAATTTCCAACAAAAATTTGAATTGTCCCCAAAATTTGAATTTCCCGCCAAAATTTAAATTTTCTCGCCAAAGTACAATTTTCCCGCCAACTTCAAAAATTTTCCTGCAAAAGTTGAATTTCCCCGCCATTATTAGTAATTGTTATTTTCATTTTCTCGTAATATCATATGATACTAACAGCACATGTCTGTTAGTATCATATGATATTCCGCCATACGCAAACCAAGTCATATAACTGAATCAATAGACATTTTTGAAATGATCATATGATATTGGCAGACAAGGTAGGAAATATCTTTACATTGAAAGACAAAACGTGACCGATACGTGATGTCAGGAGACAACCACTGTTTTTGGAATATCATATTTGGTTACATCGCAGACAAACTGTTACCCAATATATGGAACTTGATGAAACGCGACCAGTTGCACCATTCCACGTTGATTTTTAACGGAATCTTTTCAAACAATTTTTCAGTTAAAGAGGGAAATTTTATTGAAAAACTACCCAAAACCAATATTTATCATCCATTTATGCTCTGCTTGAAAATGAATCATTTTGAATTAGGCTTAAGAATCTTTCCTCACATGTGTGCAGTATATAAGGTTTAAGAATCTTTCCTCACATGTGTGCAGTATATGAGGTTAAAGAATCTTTCCTCACATGTGTGCAGTATATAAAAGACGACTACAAAACCCTTAATTCTGACTAGAAGCGTTTTAAGTACCATATATAAAAATTGTATATGGCTGATCCGGAAACTGGCTTTTTAGTATCCGCGGCAGCCAATATGATTTTCATATCGGATACGGGTAGTAATGCTTAAAGCAATTTAATTCAAATGCAATCAGTTTAAATTTGGTTTGATACTGTTTTCAGTTGGACTCGTTCAATTCACTTACATGATCGTAGCCAGGATTTCCTTTTGGAAGGATGTAACCTCGTGCGCAAAATTGTTCACAGCGAGCGTAAGTGGTGAGCAGGAAATTTTTTAACTTCTATAACCTAGAATGCTATTTTAAAGCATGTTATGAAAGTATTTTTTAATTCCCAGCAATTTTGATTAGAGGATATTTCCCATTTTTATATACGTTCCAGTTCGTTTATTTAGGATAGTTCACGTACTCACGAGCTGAAGTTACCAAAGTCTGGTTCTCATTTATATACGAAGACGCAAGTACTACTTTTAGCTCTTGTTGTATATTGATTTAGTATTATCAAGAGTGGATGATCACTCTTTAACAAGACCGTGCAACTACTGAAATTTGCGTGGTATATACATAATTAAGCACTGGCGTAGCGGTTTTCTCAAACTTTTTTGTAACTACGTTTTTTGCTACACTGTGGCCTGCAAGCTTTAGTTATTTTCAAAATTGACACATACCTAAAATCATGTAAGATTTTGTCAAAACCTGCCGCTAAACACATACTTCCGTATTTGGACCAGTTTTTGCCTCTGATCAATTTGTTACAAGGCAGTTAAACAAAATAACACATAGCACTGGTTGTTTTACGTAAAACAAATAGCAAAAAATTTCCAAATCTGCAAGCTATCGGTAATGGTGGTTTGCTCACCTGTTATTTTCAAGGTAATGTTTGTCAAAGTTTATTATGTACGGATTGGTAATGCCAAGGCTACGGACTTTCTCTAGGGAACAAGAAAGCGGTAACCACTTCACTGATCGTAGGTCTTCTGCCAATGCGAATATTTAATCTTTTACACAACAAAATGATTAATGCATAATCAGTTCCTGCGGAAGCTTTATTCCAAACCCCCGTATTGGGGGCCGACTATTGGGAGATCCAAGCTTGGCAAACTTAAGGTTTTTTTACAGACCACAAAGTTATACAGCTGTGAAATATTTTATGGGGGCTCTATTCGGACGTGTTTGTGGCATTTGACTACGCCGGCCCTGTGCATAATAAACAGAACTTTCTTCAAAGTAATACGCTTTTAAAATTTCTGAATTTGTAACGCTGTACCATATAGAATCGTTTGTGAAAATTTTGGTGTGGATGCTGCGGTTTTAGGTTCTATAGCATCGTTTTGCTCAATTTGCTTTTGGTTCAATTAATGTTCAGCTACTGAGCAATTAATTGAACTTTTCTGCTTTATACACTTGCCCATTAAAAACTAATTAGTAGCGTAGTAATATTCATATTAACAGTATACTTTGCATAAATAGATATTTGTAAATTAACTGTTTGCAGAAGCAATTCATTAGCCGAAGCCCCATGAAAAATGAGAAATGATACTGCAGGAAGGCAACTTTTCAGTGCATATATGGGTATATATACCTTCACCACTATTTATTAGCCAATCATGCAAGGAATAGCGCTAACACCGTTTTACTCAAAAATTCAAATATGGTTTTGTCTTTATGTGATAACTGAAGTGATTTGAGTAAAATATGAAATTCATACCTTTAACGCAAATTGTGTTTTTGAATTTTGACTATGTATTCTTGGACGCATATTTAAATAATCAGTTTAAGTCCACAAAATGCAACTAATGCACCTTACCTGAAATCAATTTGTATTTGTATAATTTTAAGCGTATAACATTAAAGCGTTTCGAAATATGTGCATAGTTGCAGTTTTTCTCAGATGTAAGTTTAAAATTGCAATGGAACGTGTGGTCCAAAAAGCAATTAATAGTTGAACGCAATTAGATTCAAAAATAAGGTCTAAATAAGCATTTTTGTTAGGCAGTTGCCGTAATTGTAAAACAAATGCAGAATATTTGGACAGCAACCTTTTGTACCTCAGAACTAAACTTCCCGGTAATACTGATTTATATTTACTGACATTCTATATTAGAAATTTAATATTATGTTCTACTCAATATGATTTTAATTCACATTGGCAGAGCGTTTTCACTGTAAATTCCAATGAGTTAATTAATCAACTCAGACGGAAAGTTAATTACTTCTGAGTTAATAACAGCAAACTTTAACTCACTCTGAGTTTCGTTGATTCTGACTCTGAGTTCATTTGATTCCGGGAAAGTTGATTATTTAAATCAGAATGAGTTATATCAACTCAGATTTATGAGTTCTGAAAGTCCTAACTCAGACTGAGTGATTTAACTCAGTCTGAGTTGAAATCAACTCCCTGGAATTTACAGTGTTGGAGTCCCTCGCCAGATGGAGGTTTTTATTCAAAATATTTTGAAATTGAAGTTTAGTATTAATTGTCACATTGTCATGTATAACAATGTTTCGCTCTAAAGTCCTGCTTTCATCCCGTACAAAATATATTGGCGGCACCCACGACCACGAATGTTAATATATCAATTTAATCAACCCGTAATAAAAATGGAAAATTTGCTAGAAAAAGCTCAAGTTTAATACATTTAGCAACATTGCTTTTGTCTGTTTTCGGGAAGACATTAACCTGTTTTCGGCATAAATTGGTTTTGATTTCTCTACAGTGGGATCTGGATAATTTTTTCAAACTTGCTCACATACCCAAAAATACGATAAACGTTATGTTATTTCTTAATCAATTTAACACGTGTATGGTTATTTTCAGTGTAACTATGTAGATTACACAAAATCACTATTACATTTTGAGCAAGGAAGAAGGTTTTTATACACGTTTTCCCTACAAGTTTGACCCTAAGCATAAAAAAATTCCCACAACTGAGGTTAAGCGAAATCCTTGGCGTAGAGTTATGCCAAAATCGCCAAGTTTCGAAAACAATTTTGGTGAAGGAAGTCCACAAGAGCCAACTATTGCAGTAAACAGGGTATAAACAAATGATCGCCTCCGACATGAACTTCTGGCACCCAGCAGAATTTTTTGAAGTTCTTTTCGGTAATCAAAATTTTAAATTTATATAAACCTAACTGCTTCAATGAGTTTGCAACTTCGACGTAATTTTGAAAGCTTTGATTCTCGAAGTTTCTCATAAAGTTAACGAACACCTTTTTGTCAACATTTTACATATTGTAAAACTAAATTCAATATTGGTTTTAAGTGCCTAATTTCGCTTCACGCGCGGTTATAATATAGTTTGTTCACCTTTGGCGCCGGTTTTTCATCTGCTTAGAAAATCTAAGATTCTCAACTGTTGCTTTCTAATATTTATGCATGTCACGATACCAGTATATAACGACGTAGAAACCACGTACTTAGATAACTTTTTGTTTCTACGGAGGTTAGTGGTATTACAAATAGTAGAAATCGTTACGCAACACAGTGACGTTGGAAAAATACAGTCACTTCGCCAAAAAAATCACACTAGAAAAATAAAATGTTCATCGTTACCGGCACCGGGTTATAAATATATTTTAGTGATACTAAACACACATTATAGATACTACTAATGGTGATTTGCTATCGTCTGTCGTCACAAGGTCCTCCTTAGATTTTATTTTATTATTAATATAAAATGCTCGAATGTACGTATATTAAGTGCAAAACGAATAGATCACACGTTCGTTGGTTCAATAATACTTAGACACACCACGCTACCGATCATCGTTTTGTGTATGTGTGCTACTATTAAATTGAAAAAAACCTTCACCGATTAATATGCAAAATGCTATTATAAATGCGCAGATACTTTCTCATGCCTATATACTACCATTGCGCATCTTGTCACTTAATACCGCCAACAACTATATAGATAGTTTCTACCGCAGCGCATCACAAGCACGTCACAAACACCGAGGACTAGTGAAATCGTACCTCATCAAACTCCTGGCGAATGTAAGCTAGTTGCGAGCGAAAGAATTGAGCAAAAGATATACCAACAATATTGTTGAATTGAATAGCCCGGGACGTGAACCAAATGTGAGCCTAGCACTCAAACCCAACCATTATTTTTATATAACAAGCAATATTAGACTACCAATTCAATGGACAACAGCAACAACAAAAACAACAACAGCAGCAACAACTAGTGCTATAATATCACAGTATTAAATAATGTTACAGCGTGGCTTAAGATGCACAATCAATTCAACCCGCTGGTTCAAAATGCAAATATTGCATTTTAGCTAACTTTGCGAGGATATTATTTACGCTTTAACCAATATTTGCTTCATCACGATTCGCCAAAGCTAACCTTCAGTGTGCATCGAATAACATGAAAAAACTATACCAACAACTCAAGTAGCAACGATCAAAAAAATAAATGCTGCCGTAAAATGAAACATTAATGCTATCGTTACCTTGAGCGATCAAAACAGAAAAAAATCGCTCACAACTGATAAAATTCTACAAAAATATGTACTGAAGTCTCAAATAGCGAAATCTTATTATGAAACGAATTACTTTTGTTCACGCATAGTTGAATTGATTTCGTCAATTTTCGCTCTAAAAACTCACCAGTATGCGTGGAAACCGATTGCTTACAACGTTTGCTTACGCAAATACTTGCCCTTCAAAAAGATCATTTGTTCAAAAAGCATCCACGTATTCACACAAGTCTCATTCAATGATCGCAGTATAATTACACAAAAAATGTGTTTTAATGTAATCGGCTAACCGTGTTCCTATAAATCTTGCATTCATTTTATGATAGAAATCATCGTCATTTTGGTTGTGTATGCAAATGGCAATCTCAATAATGGCATTTCTACACCTTAAAACAAATACATTTCAACAATTATCATTGTATAATACCATGGTTCATCACCACTTCACCTTAACAGGACCCGGATGTTGTCATTTCGATTATCTAAAAAAATTTTTACCAGTTTTGCGTCGTCCAAAACCGACTCATAAAAGAGTGTCCTATTGCGAAGGTTAAATAGCTAATTTACGGCGATATATAAGAACAAATCTGTATCAGTCAGTCAAAATAGGCTCAGTGGAAGATACTCCTTTCTCCGTTCTCTGACTTGACAAAACCTAAATCACACACACGAACTCTTGGAGCTTGGTTGATGTAGCATTGATTACTCCTGCTAATCTAACTATATTGCAACCTCCTGGTTTATTCACTCGTGGTAAAGAACCTCCACAGCCTCACACAACACTGTTTGTGAGTGTCTATTAGCCATACACATGAACAGCCAAATTAGACACTCAGTACCTAAATTTCAGGAGACATTTAAAGACTCTTCACCATTGTGGCAATGCATTTTGGCTATATTCAAATTGAACTGACATTGTCATATGCTCATCAAAGGCGGAGCTCTGTTGGCATTTGTTTGTTGATACTTTTTCTAACAATAGATTAATGCCACAGAACATGAGCCGAGATTGCTACAGTCAACGATACGTTTATAATAAGCCATCGCCCTATTACTCACAGTGGAAGTTTGAACGTGGATTATTAAAACTCCATACCAGTCAGAATCACCTATATTTTATCAATAGCTAATATTTAAGTGAACTGGAGTCAAGTAATCGTGATTTGATCGCGTCAAATATCGCGAATCATAATCGCAGTAGGCCATCGCACAACATAGAACCAGATCCACCATCAGGTATAAGGTATCAAAGACACAAAGGTAACAAATCTTTAGTAGCACACAAACACGACAAACACGACGAAACAGAGCAGCAACAGAAGGATCATAATAGCAAAGATTTTGGTGACTTGAAAAATCACAACTTAAACACGAGCATTAATACAGCTAATGCTGTCGCTTGTTGCGCTAGCTATGTTACCTTAGGTAGCCGGCATATAGCAAAAGCACAACACCAACAGCAACAACGGAAACCAAAGAAGCAACAGTGCGTAAAAGCAAGTAGCACAACAACAACAACAACAACAACAACGACAACTTTTCAACAAGCATCGTCAAAAACTTTTCACAGCAGAGAATCAGATAAACTTTCGACGCATAATTATTATGAAAAAGATGACAGCAACATACAAATACAGAGCATTTATTATGGCAAAACTTGTGCTGAAACAGCCTTTAGTAGTGATCCAACAACAGAGCAACGACGTATTGCTTCTTCGATTTATACACCTAATAATGATTTACGATATATTAACGGTAGTGTTGTTACTTGTAATGAAACCAGTAGCACAGAACAACTACCATCGTTCAAACCAGAAAATCAGTCATGTTGTTGTCGCTATTTAACACAAGACCCTATTTTAAACTGCAATTATGCCAGCGACAACTTTTACAGCAATAAATTGAGTTCGCTTGCAAGAAACTGTTCAAATTCTAACGTTTTGTGCGAAAGTTGCGATTCGATTTACAGGAATATTTTTCAGAAAGATAAATCAGTAGGTGTTGTTGTTCCACATTCTGAGTTTTCTTACGAATACGATGGTGTTGCTGATCGTTGCCATACCGAATATGGTTACGAAAGGCAACCGTCGATGGCGCAGATTAAAACATATTTTAGTGAAACAGCAGGACATTGGTTTGATACTGAAAATTATAACGCTTTAAATTCTTGTCCACAATACAGTACCCCTCATACTAACCCAGATAATTTTACATTGTGTAAATGTGACAACGATTTGTCACAAAACTATAACGACAATGACAATAATTCAAATAGGTTGTTGTGGATTTCTTCTGTGCTTTTTTCGCCTTTTACTCAAAATTTTAAAGATAATAAAGACTTGATCTGCTCTGAAGCTGACCCACAAGGAGCACATCAACAGTGCAGTGAATTTGAATTTTCAGCAGATTCAAAAAATCCCAAAGTAATTTTAAATAATTCCATTCATAGTTGTGAAAAAAGTGTTGATCAAACTTTGGTTAACGCCGCACAATCAAATTTAACTAATCTCGATTTATACTACAATAGATGTTATAGTAATTATTCATACGGCGACAACGAATATTTTTCTACTGATGCTACAAGCCATTTTTCTCACTTGAAAAAGAATCATACCAAAGATTTCGGAACACGTGTAAATAATAAACCATTACGATCCCAGAATTCTGACGCTATCCCGTTTAGCAACAACTGCAATAATAGCGAAAAGGTTAACATCGAGCGATATAAAATCCAGCGTTCAACGGATTATCCGGTACAATGTCACGAAACACTTAGTCGGAAAGCTGCTGGTTACTGGTGGTCAAATAATCATTTACCTCGGTATCATCTATTAAATCGCAACTCGAGCTTAAATGTTTTTCATGAGAACGATGCCAGCACAACTGCATCTAAACACAACAATGAGAATTTCCTGGAATTTATTGCAAAGAACAATATAGACTGCAATTTTATTGCAAACTGTAACACCGAAGCATTAAATTTTCAAACCCTTGCAATTAACGATTCCGAGCATCATTTCAGGCCACCTTATGTTCGTCAAATTTATAACAGGCCTACCAGCTGGTACTGTTATTTGAAAAGTGAGCCACCAAAAAACCTAAGACGATTATCTAGCGAGTGTTCGATATATGAGAAAAATTTAATACGGTCTGTTGACAACTGTACTTATATTTCGGAATCTCAACCTAACGATATTTCGCACAGCGCAACTGACGCACAAAAACAAACTGTCTGCCCCCAAATTTTATCCCCTATACAGCCAGATGTAGACAACCAGTTTTCTGATTATGTAATTAGGCGCAACAGTAATTCAAGCCCTATTTTTGATACGTACAGCCCAACTGACCAATGCCCATATTCTGGTAACTGTAATACATGGCCTGGTGTACGTTTTCAGCAACAATTTGATAATTTCGTCGCTGAACCTCGACAACCTATAAAACAGAACATTTCGCCGATTTGTGAGCAATCATACTCAAGCTTAGCTTCCAACGCGACCAACTTTAATCATCATTTCGAACACAAAAGTTTTATTCCCAGTGAAACTTATTACAGACATCACGCACTAAACAGTGGGAAATCAAATTTGAGCAACGCTGTATATAGTTTTGAACTTAATTCTAATCATTATAATACTGACGACGATATACAGCAACAAGATGTCCTGCGACAGTCGCATCAACAACAGCAAAAACAACAACAACAACAACAACAACAACAACAACAACAGCAACAGTATGTGTTACTGCCAACAGCAATGAGCAACGCTTTGGCCGCACCAAAACATCATTCTAATAGCCGTCGTTCAAGCACAGGTGCCTCAGGACTCCTCAGCGGATCCCCCTTGGCAGCTCTGAAATTTCATTCGAAATCATTTGCTGGAGCCGATGACGATGGTGACAATTCTGTGGCAAATCAACCTCCGCAAGGCTCAACCGATAATTTACACCAATCGAAACGAACCGGACGCCAATTACCGTCAACACCTTTAACAAATCAAAGACCCTTTAGCGATAGTCATTCCAGCGAACAACCTCGATCAGAAAAGCACCGTCATAAAGGAAAATTAAAGACAGGTTTGTGATAGATACTAGATAGATGTCAGTTAGAATGCAAATGCATAGTATAAATAACGAAAACGAAAAACGAATATTTAGTACTGTAGAGACCCGAATAAGACGGGCTAAGAGGGATCCCCATTTTGAATCCCAATCGATCGGAGTCCGTATTCATAATCAAATTCCGTAAGTGGATAGAGTCCCTAAACCCTAATTAGAGTGCATAAATGTCAAATATCCCTAATTGTAGTGCATAAAAATGACTCCAGGACGAAATGAAGTTGAGTTCCAGACTTTTAAGCATACTTAAGTTTTGAAATCATATTCCAAGTATAACCTTGGATTATCGCTCAAGTTTTTGATACAATACAATTAGACGTTTAATTCAACGGATAGTGGCAATACCGGAAATATCAGTAACGAAATGCAGCGGACAGAATTTTTAGCTTGCTCAGAAACCTCAGGTTTTTTCTGCGCTATATCCTTTCAGACCCATGTATAGATGAACAGCGGACCATGTTTTTGTGGGACAGCACAATGAAGCTTAATCTTTGCACTAGTCCTTTGCTTTAGGCTCAGGATTAAATTAAGGTACTGTAGCGACCCAAACAAGATGGGGTAATAAGAAGGGTCCCCATTTTAAGTCCCAATCAATAGGAGTCCGTATCCCTAATAATAGTCCGTAAGTGAATAGAGTACCTTAACTCTAATTGGAGTCTATAAATGTCAAATATTCCTAATTGTAGTGCACAAAAATGACTCCAGGACGAAATAAATTTGAGTTCCAGTCTTTTAAGCATACTTAAGTTTTGACAGCACATTCCAAGTATAAACCTTGGATTATCGCTCAAATTTTTGAAACAATCCAATTAGGCGTTTAATTCAACGGATAGTTGCAATACCGGAAATATCAGTAACGAAGGGCGGCGGACGGCGGGTTACAAATAAATAACAGTTCGTAACCGAGTAACAGTGGTACCCTCTCGAAAAGCCAAATAAATATCAGCCTCCCCTCTTATTCAGGTCACTACAGTACAGATGTTAAGAACATTAATATTCATCAAGCTTTCCAAAATCTGGTGCAAAACAGCGAATCACTCATAATTTTTTACGAGCTTGGGGAAATCTTGTTGATTTTATTTCAAGCCAAACAATTGCAGCTATCTGTACTGAAAAACTGAGTGATTACTTAAATTATTGACACCTGGTATTTCTATAACGGAAAAAAATATTCGTTAACTTATCGTAGGGTAAGATAAAATTTTGATTTGAACGCTAAAGTTACCTTATCTAAAACATATTTCGCAGATACATGCAAGAGTGGAGGCAATGCCATTCTCGCGAACATTTTTAATCTTTCAGAAAAATTAAAAGTATTGTAAGCCTCACACTGTTTTCAACTTATACTTCTACCCTTTAGCCTATGAAGGAAGTGTTCCAAAGTTATGAGACGTAATTTTTACCGCATTCTTTATATGTGCCAATTTTTGACAGGAAAATTGTAAAAAAGGAAGCTTATCATTTTATCACGAAAAATTTTCTGACGGTCAGCATACGCTCCCTCTTCTCTGGTACAACCTGTATTTTTGCGTTCGGTGACTGCTCATTCCTTTTGAGTAAACAAAATTTAACCTAACTTTTGCAAATTATTCCGAACCATGATTTAAATAGAAGATAATTGTCAACGGACAGCCAAAATTGTGTGTCAATATTTACTTAATAATTAAAATTATACGGACGTAAAATTTTTGCTGATTGTGTAAAAATACCAAACAACGCAAAAGCGGATCCAGCAATTTTTAATAAAGGAGGAAGGATATTATGTTTCGAAATTTTACAGTTTTAAACAACAGATCCATGATTTTCTGGCAGGGAAGAGCGAGGATCCGAGGTTGTACACTTCCGTATCATGGCGTTAGAAACTTTATAGCGAAGAGTACGCGTTGGTTTGCGCTTTCCTACGTACAGTCATGTATAGCGACCGAAATACCATACTCGAGCCACATTTTTACGTCATTGGAACCCAAATGCCCTCAGATTTAAACCGTGTTTAGCAAATATTTAGAATTCAGTCTTGTATCCCACTTATTTAGTGGTTTTGCGCTAGAAACATTATTTAAGTTTCAGGTTAACCAGTTTCCCTGCAAATTTTCAGACCGCATTGTGCCACCTAATACCACTTAGGAATTGTTATACATTTTAGCATTGTGAGACTTTCAATTTCAGTCGTAGTTCATAACTGAAACCACACGCGACATGTGAACCACAACAACGCATAGTATAACGACGGTAGGTCGTTATAATTGATAAAGTCAAGCTTTAGTGATCACATTAAGTTATTATAAATCGGTATATCGTAATATTTTTGGCTCGGAAAAGAAATGGTGCAAAATTATGAACAAAATTTTGTGCTATAATTTAGTACTAAAATTGTATTTGATTTCTCGTTCGTTTGTATCGTGAGCGGTTTTTTATTATTGTTCAGACCACGGCGTTCCCCATTGCTAAATGTCTTAATCCGCCAATGGTTAACGTTGTACTGACTGAGTATAAACCACACCCAAATTTTAAGATATATAAAACCTATCAGGGATTGTGGCAGGATTTTGTACAATGACGTGTCGCTTATTCAGCACCCACGAGAATTTGCGACTTTTTTTAAAGTTTTATTGGCATTGTTTTTAAATTTTTCTCAATCATTTACGAAGGGGTTTTACAATTTCTGAAACTCTCCCTACTTGGTGTCTGAATAGACAGTTTAGTGTTTTTCCTTGTTTACTAGACTCACTCTCGATTTTGATATAAATTATTTTGTGTTTTGCTCAAACAGCAGGGTCAAACGTAAAAAAATATCGTTCTTTATCTATCCAACTGCACGTTTAACTGGATTACCATGGCTGTTTGTTGTTTGGGTTGCTGGTTTAATTTTTGGGACGTATGATTTAACAAAATTAACGTGAAACGATATTTGTATTTACGAGATAGTATTTTTGACAAAGACCAAGGAGCAACCAGAGACATGCCTTCAACTCTCTAAAAAATTCTACTTAATATTAAGTAAAACTTTTGCCCGTTTTACTTACTATGGTGCTTGGCAAAGTTTTACTGAATACCAAGTAAAACGGGGTCAGCGGAGTTTTACTTAAAAATTAAGTAATTTTTTCTACAATTTTAAGTAAAACACAACTTAATTTTATTTACTAATTTAAGTATTATTTTACTTAAAATTATAACTCAGAACACCACCAGTCAGGGCGCCAACTGAAGGTTGGGGGTCCTTCCGCCGACACTGGTGCCAAGAAATAGAAATCTTGCAATATATACTCACATATATAGATGATAGCGTAATTCTAGTAATCTTTTAAAATGATATATACGGCTGCTTGCAGATTTAGTAATGAAATTCAAAAAATACAATGTACCGCAATATAGGCTTCGCCGAGGTCAATTTATTTCGGTGTCGTACAGGTTTCGCAGTCTCAGAAAGATGTTAAACGCTGCGGTGTTTAGTGACTTTCTGTATAATAAACCGCCAGCCAATAACTTCAAACCAAGGTGCAGAATGAAGTATATATATTCCAACAAGAACTTGTAATGAACAAAACCTGCCAGCAGAAATTAGAGCCACACCTACTGATATCTCAGTTTGTTTAAAACATCTAATACTAGCACTCAATGTTTTGCTCCAGCTAAGTTTTCAGATAAAATTACTGCATCAGTACCGTATGCTCCTGCCCAATCGGATGTGAAAAACCCGAGACAGAGGTCAACAAATTTTGGCTGAACCGGAGGTTCAGTAAAATTAGGTAATAACAATAAGACTGATTCTGCCAATTTCTAGTAACATTTGCAAATAGTTGTATAAAATTTGTGTTTGGGTGTCATGTTTGAAGAATATCTACTACTAATCATTTCAAAATTGCCCTGCTTTACAAATAAATTCGCTGCCACGGACAGAATTTTTTATAACCGCAGGTCGATTTTATATCGGTGCCGGACCTATTAATAAGCATTAAGTACTCTGCTTCACACCTGAGCCTAAGACGGAGAATAAGCCTACGCTTAAATATAAACGTAAACTTAAATCTTTAGCCTGAGCTAAATATGTGATAATGTATTCATACGGACACAGCGGGGGACTATTTTCTTGCATTAAGTTAACACTAGTGTAAGGGTAAGTTGCAGGTACCTGTGCGGCTAGCGGTTATCTCAGATTGATGAGAGTAGTTTGCAATGTTTCGCGTTTACATTTTTAACTTTATGATTTATGTAAAACCACTTTGGATGAGGGGTCAGGGGTGTTCATTGGAGCTGAGAGATCCGGATTTGTCTTCGTTTTTCCTGTTTGCATGCTAAAATCTCAAGTGAAATATTAAGCAGAAGTATTTAGCGTAACATTATTTACGAAACAGAATAAAAAACACGTAAAAACAAACGCACGTAAAAACAAATTATTTTCGCGCCAAAAATTTGAATTAAAACGGTAAGAAATACATTAAGCAATCTAACGCCAGCACAAGCATATATGAAACAAGAAACGCTGCGTATAAAATTAAGTAAAAGAATGCTTAAAAGTGTTTTAAGTAAAACTATACTGGATGAGCATATTTAAATAAAGATTTGCTAACTATTAAGTAAACTATCTGTAAATTACTTAGTGGTAAAACTTTACTAAACAGTTTTAAGTAAAAGGTTTTTACAGAGAACTCCAGTGCCAGTAGTATGTTGCGACAATTACAGTCGGGATCCAGTAAAAATTTTTAAAAGATTTGGTAATTCCGGTACACTGTAAATTCCAATGAGTTGATTTATCAACTCAGCCAGCGAGTTAGTAATTTCTGAGTTAATAACAATAAGCATTAACTCACACTGAGTTGAGTTAATTCTCACTCTGAGTTGAGTTGACTCTGGATGAGCTGATTAATTAACTCAGAATGAACTGAATCAACTCAACATCCTGAGTTCTGATAGTCCTAACTCAGACTGAGTGATTCAACTCATTCTGAGTTAAAATCAACTCACTGAAATTTACAGTGTATATACTGAAAATTTTGTTACTTTGGATGTTTGAACATAATTTTAACAGTCCAATTTAACTTGACGCACTACTCCGGTTCCAGTTCATGATTCTTGTTTATGTCAACAGAAACATGGTCTAAGGTATGAGTCTAAAAGTTTTGACTCAGGATTTTAGAAAACATTTCACTTGAGCCATTTCTCAAAGGATCAGTTTGACAGTGTTGCTGTTATAGCTTTTGCCTTGCAACCTGGTAAATGGTTCTTTTGGCTGATAAATTGATCTTGCATACTTTTTTCATGGACTACCAACGCAATTACCAAACGTTTCAACAGCAGATGCAAACACAACCATTTGCGGCATTAACGCACTAATTAACAACAATATACTTGTCTAAATTGAAAATCGCGTTTGCCCTTCGCACATATACGTGTTCAACATAAGGGTGGCGTTATGCTTTTTGAAAGTATAAATGTCATGAGGCGCCATTCGTCGCCGTTGTCGCTGTGCATCGCCGATCATGGCCGTTCGTCGCCGTACATCGCCCATCGTCGTCGTCCGTCAATGTGCGTTGCAGGCCGCCGCCGTATTTTGCTGTACGTAGCAGTACATCGTGTTATGTCATCCTCTTTCATCATCAGCCACCTGGCGATATCATACGCATTTTGCTAGTGTACGATACCGCAAGGCTACGAATGATGCCGCACGACAAGTGTAACCTCACAATAAGTTGGCGCTACACTTATCGTGCGCCACCGTCCGTCACTGTACGGTATCGTACGTGAGTAACTCACGTACTCTACAGCACGGTGATGTGCACTCACGGACGGCGACGAACATCATCAAAAGTATAGCGCCACCCTAACTCTTGCTATCAAAACTATAGTTAATTAACGGTTGGAGTATGCGCAATGTACATTATAATATAAAACAAGTCACAAATAGCTCGGTTTCATATAGGTTAGTTTGCGATTTCAAAGCTGCACATTGGCTTTGTTACTACCTTAAGACGCGACAGTAGATAAATTAACTGTCATCGGTTTGTATAGAATACTATTTTGAAACCATATTATTGCATGAGGTTGTTGAATTTTTTATATATATGTACCACCGCTACTGTTGAATTTATATCAGGGAGCGGAGAATCCAAAAAAAGCTAGCGAGCGAGAAACCAAATGCAATTTTAGAAGTATGAATCTTAATACAATATTCGTTTTTGATCCCTTTGGAATTCCTTTAGCAGTGTGGCCAGCACTTGAATCCAACAATATTATCAGGTTTTTTAAGATGCCCTGGAGGTTGTCTCTATTATTAGCATTTTATGCGTCAGGGTACCATTTTTACTAGAACCTTAATTCTAAAATTAATAACCTAAACTTATATAAAATGTAAATTGTATTTGATTCCGAAATTAGCTATTCTTTTCTAAAACTGTATAATTAGTAATTTATTAAATTTCCGGCCCGTGTTACTTTAATGGGTGTAAAGGTTTCTGGTGAGTCTATAAAAGAGTGGGTTTGGATTCTAGATGACAATTTTTTGCTTAGGCTTAGGCTTAGACTAATGCTTAGACTTAGGCTTAGGAATACGCTTAATCTGCTGTTACGCCCCTAAAAGTAACATTGGATAAAATTCCAGATTTTTTGGAAGGGTTCTTGAAAAGTAGACTCCCGGGGAAATTGACTTTGCTCACGCCTATTTTTATCAAACCTATTTTTGATATCACAATGCTTTGAAAAAATAGCCTGATCCCTGGCCAATAACGGGATTTTGCGGAGATGAACATACCGGGTGGGACACTAACGTATAGAACACGGGCGACAATATTTTGTTTACCACGATGAGCCAGCCAAAATTTGACAAAAAATTATACTTTAAAATTCTGCATTTGGATAATTAATTTGCATGCATATGTTTTTACACCGAAGTTTGGCAGGGATTGTCCCTTTTTATTTGGGGCTATAAAATTTAGGATGTACTTAATTTCGATTTCAGATTTCAAAAAGTCGTAATCTTTTATAGTTTTCACACACAATGTATAGCTGAGGACTGCCCATTTTTCTGCTGCACTGCTATAGAGTATATACGCTTGAGCTTGAGACTAATTGTTTTTGCTTAGGCTTTGGAATATGCTAATTCTTACCCTGAAGCTTAGGTATAGGTTTATGAATGGGCTTACACATATATTTACTGTTACGGTCATTCTCTATACATCGGATTACTAATTCGCTCGAGTATTCTATTTTTATCCCGTCTCCATTGCCGCTTTTAAGAGCTGCTTGTTGTAATTAACCATATATTTTGAGTTCTATTTTTAACGTATGAAATGAGTTGTTTAAGGGTAAACCCAGATTCTGTAAAAATATTTCTACGGCAGCTTTGCAATCATGTTTATTGTTTTCTAAATATAAGACCTCATATGTTAATAGAATTCTAATTAATTAGAATTGTAAAGTTTCTACAGATTTCGATTAAATTTAGTCTTGTTTTCGAGTACTGTTCAGCCGTATTTGGGGCGAAATGCATTGTAAATAAAATTGGTGTCTCTGCGGAAATAGCATTGTGTATTTTACAGGGATGTCATGACGATGGTGATTCTCTCTGGGGTGCGAGATGGGTGAGGTGGAGATCTCCATATCGTCGAGCAGTAAAAATATATTAATACACTTGAGTACAAGAATCTATGCGTAAACTTACTCACTAGGTATTTCAGCATCCCAGTAATTAAGCACAATAAGCAGATGCTTCAGTTCACTATAATGCAAGTTAATGTGTTCCCAGCCTTCTCATCAACAGGAGCTACGCAAGGCATAGCCCAGCAGAGAAAGAAGTGGTTGCGAATTGCTGACCCAATTTTGCAAAAATGACTGTTATGCCGACCGTACTATAAAAGCTTAGATTTCAAGTTTTGTTAGCTTTGTAAAGCAGCACAAAAAGTGGTTTTAATTTTTATTCAAATAATAAAAATAATAATAATAAACCTGTCATTTCTTATCGAAACAGTTATGTCTCGTTCATGATTTACAATGTCTAACACGGAATGTTTTTGCTATCGTAATCTTGCGATTGGTTTAATAATAGCCAATAAGTTTATTATACCAAAATATTTTGTTGAACCTGAAATATTTAGTGAGAAAAGGAAAGAATGTTAATGTTTACAGTTTACAATTTAAGACTATATACATTTTAAAAATTGCGCGAGATTTCGTGGCGGTTTAGCTGCAAAGCCTTTTGCGTTTTGGTTTGATTTGAAATTTTGTTTTTTGCTATAACATAATGTTTTAAAACAAACTAAAAATAACTTCATGTGCCGATGCGGCATATTGCGATAACCAAGAGTGCACGATGCAGGACAATGCAACTCTTGGTGTTGCGCATGGTACAAAATGTACCCAGCACGCGTTGCGGTTTGACCGATCCCCTTGTTTATAAGGGGGCTACAATCTGTGCAGCCATGGTCACTAGCAGATCCATAGGGAGCAGGGTCTAATTTTCCCTCAGAAATTTTTTTGCGACAAAATGATAAGGCCGTCACTTACCTTACAATTTTACCCATCAAAAAAATTTTTGGCGATAAAATGCTAAGGTTCCTAGCTTACAATTTTTGCCTTTCATAAGATTTGCTGCCCTGCCCCGGTAGGAAATTCCTCAATCAACCGTTGACCATGGCACTATATGTATCCGGCAAAAAATGCTCCGCTTATAGCTTAATTTAGAGGTATTGCTTGTGACAGTGACCCTTTCCCCTCTAAACAAAAAGGATCGGCCAAAAACGCAACGCCCGGTGTACATTTCGTACCATACGGAACTCCAAGAGTTGCATACTCTTATAACATGCACTCTTGCTCTAAGCGAATGCAAAAGATGGCAATGAAACCATTAACTGAAGTTAACCTTAATCACTGAAAGTTATTATTCTTATCTACCACACTATGGGTACTGAGTAAATGAACCGATATAACTGAGTGTACTTGGTATTTGATAAAAGCTTCATTTTTAACAACAGAAATTCCAAACAGTGACAGAAAGAGCCCGCAACAAACAAGGAATTGTTAGTAGAGCATGCACGAAAAGTCTAGAGGGGCAGACAAAAATTTTTTTCGCAGCATAATTTTTTGTTGTGATACTACACAAATGTTCCACCCTCATCGCCATTACCGTAGTTGTGGCCCAGGACGCGCAGCATGATAAACTTTTATATATATAAATGAAAGGCAGATCGCGCAATTTTACTTCAGTGTTATTCGCTCGAGTTGAACCTGTGTGTCAGGTCATATCTCGCACGTCGCCTGCCTGCATTCTCAGGTTTTTCAACTGAAGGTTGCTGTAATATTTATTACGAAGAAAGTTGTTGGACATTTTTGCACTACAAGTTTAGGTTTAGGTTAAAAAAACTATTTGCCGCTGCTTAGTCAAAGCCTTTGCTTAAAGCCTTTCACTAGGTCTCAGCCTGAGCCTAAGCCTATGATAAAGTCTGAACTTTAAATATGGGGTTAGTGCGGAAAACCAACGAAGGATATGGAATTCTGGACATCAATTTCTTAAGGCGTAGCAGTCGTGTTTCAAATAAACATTTTTGGGACGTCGTTGCATATATTTATCCCGCAAGCATCACGAGGTTGCTACATCGGAAATCAGAATCCATTTTGTTTTAGAGACAATTACCCACGTAAAGTTGTACGATGGTAACTTCGCATAAAAACCTTGAAAACTGAAGGAACGTTAAACTGCTATCACTATAGGAAAAATTGCTCAAAACTTGCAACTTGGACCCATATTCTCAAATGCGTACAGTACCTATGATCAGTTAGCGATAGATTTTCAAACTGATGAACATCTGCAATTGCAAATCTTAAAATTGGTACAGAAGTAGGGCAAATCAAAAGCGAAGAGTGTACTGAATTTCTAACGTCACCATGCGCTGGTTCCGAAGTCACAAGACCTATCACCAACTGGTTATTGGTTCTACACACATTTCAGAATACGGGCTAAGGATGAAAAACTTGCGTTCGACACGAGAATATACGTGATAGATTTGAGTCTGGCAGAAACCGTTTAAGATGACATCCCTATTGAAAAATTAATGTGTACTTAAACTACAATTGGCAAAAAGACGAAATTTTCTCACCAACTGTTTCTGTTGTACTCAGTTCATTGGCAAACCCGATTGTTTTTGGATTCGGTCCAGAATTGGAGTGTAGCAAAATATATTATTACTCATATTTTAATAATAACCTTTCTATTATGAATATTATTATGGTTTTAAGGTAATAAACATGACAGCAGGTTGTATATGAGAGGTTTTCTTACGCTACAAAAGCGGTGTACACGCGGCATTTAGAACATAAAGCAGCTTCTTATAGTATTTTATGGAGTAGGAATAGTATAAGCAAACAGCGCACCAAACGGGACCAGGCATACCAGTTAATGTGAACGAACCTTGTGCCCGCATGCTTCCACAGGATTTAGCCTCAAACTTAGGTTATCTTTTAGGTTTACGAAAAGGTTTCCCTATTGGTGGAATGTAATTTGTTTCAAATTTTATGCTAAACGTCTCCCAGAAAGCTTCGATAATTCCCGTTGATCTAAACGCGTGCGTTGAATTGAACAGGAAGAAAATATTCAATGTAGCTTCATAATAAGTTAATTGACAAATCGTACTTTGTATAAGTATTCGATATCACTGAAAAGATTACTCTGACCCTGTATCAGTGGTAGATTCAGGGGAGATGGTGGATATATGCACCCAACCACTCCTGCCGTGCAATTTTGCAATAAAAATGATTCACTTCAAGCAGTTATTTCCTAGCCAGATTCATAGGAATATATAAACTTGAACTTCAACGAGAGTTCAAAAAATATTTTTCGCTTAAGTCGCAACTTGTAGCCCCTACATATTGAAATATTTACGAAACAAGCTTTAAAGTTATAAAATTTCGAAACCCAAAAAGTATTCTCTCCAGCGAAAAATCGTGAATCCGCCGCTCCCCTGTATCAAATACAATTAAATAGTAAATGCTGGAGTAGAACAAAAATTAATGATGCGTTCGTATTAATTCTTGATGAGTTTAATTCTTGTTCATCGGCGTCAAACATTTTTTTAATAAATACAGAATACGAAACATCCTCAGGCAGCAAACTATGAAACCATTAACCAATTAATCTTTGAGAGGCGTAACAGTACACTGTAAATTTTAGTGAGTCGATTTTAACTCAGAATGAGTTGAATCACTCAATCTGAGTTAGGACTATCGGAACTCAGAACTTTGAGTTGATTCAACTCATTCTGAGTGAATTAATCAACTCACCCAGAGCGAACTCAACTCACAGTGAGAATCAAGTCAACTCAGAGTGAGTTAAAGTGTTCGGATATTAACTCAGAAATAGTTAACTTTCCGTCTGAGTTAATTAATTAACTCATTGCAATTTACAGTGTAGTGTAGCGTATTTGTAAGCCTAATCCTAACAAAAAGTTAGTCTAAAGTCTAAGCTAACTCTACTGGCGTCCTGTTGAATACGGTACGACACTCGTAGTAATATGGGTTAAAATACCGATGCGAGATTAGTACCACACTGACTGTGTTTGATATTTCTCAAGATATATTTTAAAGAGAAACAAAAACTAAGTCAAAAAGCTTAATGAAACGTATCAGAACAACATGGTTACTTCGAAACCCAAGGGCCACCCCCCGGGCCGGAAGCAGGAGCGGCAATGTTCTAAGATCTGTCAAATTAAACTGTAATCGACAACTAAGATGTGAACAATTGTAAATCCAAACTAAATCGTTGTTTTTGACGTATTATAGTAGCATGATGGATAAGCTGAATTAATACTGCTGCGATCAATAACCATGAAACTAAAGTTGCGGCCATGATACAGTTACAAGTTTACCGTTCGCAAAATACGTATAGTACAGTTTTTGTTCATGATTTTATTTCCTTCTTACATATGCGCCGCCCGTACTATCTACTCTATACACCTACATACAGACCGGTAGCCTGCGCGCCTTGTTAGGAGATGTTAACAATTTTCAGTAGGGGCATACAAAGTTTTACGATTACTTACATGCGAGATTCACACTTTTCTAGAAAGAAGGCTAAAAACTTTCTAGGGGGCTGAGCCGATGGCTCACCTTTGGCTATGAAGCCGCCGACATATGTAGAAATTGCGCAGGAAGCGCAGTGGGATATTGTTACTATCACTTGAACAATATGCCAACGCCAACTTCTACTCGTGTTTAAAGATACTAAAACTGAGAATTTTAATTGAGAATTTTTCCATTATTGAATTCAACGTAGTATATAAAACAGCGTGTTATGAGTTGTGAAGCATGAAATAGAAAATATTGCTTCTGACGGTAACCTCCAGAATATCAACGTGCTCGTGTAATGTAACGTTCAGAATATAGTGTGTACAAGGTGTGGAGTAAAAATACCGGTTTTCGGTTTTAGAAAGCGAAACCGAATTTGGAATATGAAATTTTAAATTCTACATTCAAATTTTCAAACAGCGTATAAAATGTAAATCACAATCTTTCTATACTATATTGCAATTCAATTTCCGTTTCAGGCAGTAAGTTAAAATCAAGTAATAGAAAGTGAAAGAAAAGATTTTTGCATTTTAAATTTTGCTCAAAGAACTTTGTGATTTTATTTATAGATATAGGGAAACAGAAATGTAGTGCGTTGAAAAGAAACGTTCCGTAAAGTTTATAAGACGACCCCTATCATAGAAAACTTTTAAATAAAAGTTCAAATACCAGCCAGTTACTATTAAACACGTGTCTATTCAGAAAACATCCAAGCTTATGCTTCAAACACAATATAAATTAGTTGAATTTAATTTACGTTTTTTTATATAATTGTGTCTCTTATGCACAAGTGGTCGTAACTAAGAAGAACAAAGTCGGTCCTTAGAGTCCTTTTTTGGGTTAAGCCTTTTTAGAGGTGTAAACGTATTAAGATCGGGAAATTAATGTAAAATTTTAAGATTAACAGTTGCATGTTTTCACGAGTCGTTCGCCGCTGCGTGCCGCCGGACGCCGCACGCTCCGCCCAAATCGAAAACATGAAACAGATTTTGCGCAGTTAATATCGTATGTTTAGCAGTTCTGTTTTGCGCAGTACGTTATTTAAAGCTATTTTCAGTTGATTTACGCCATTCACACATTTGTCCTGTCAAATTTTTCTTTTCAAGTTTTATTTGCGTTTCGAGCGTCGTTACCATATTTGGAAACAATTTAGGTGGTCAGTCACACCTTAGCTTGTTTTATTCTGTGGTGAATTATTTCGTTAATATGTAGCTGCAGAAACGTTCCGACACATTCTGCGCAGAAAAGAATGTACTCAGGCCGCGGTGCATTTCATCATATTTACGGGAGATATGAACTTAGCGTGGACGCCGCAATATGTCATATTTTAAGACGATAAAAATGTTTTCTTTAAATTTTTAGAAATTTGAGACGTTTTAATGATGTAAAACGCGCGCTTGCTCAGGCTTAGCTAAATGTTTGAGCAAAAATTTAGGCTAGATTAGGTAAGCCTTTTTTAAATCGTAAGTTAAACCTAAGCCTAAGCCAGTGGTTAAGCCTAAGCCTATGGTAGAAACTAGAAGTGTACGAGAGCCGAAGCGTGTTCTATAGGTAAATATGGATCGCGCGCCAGCAGATTTTACATCATACACAACCTTACAACCTGCATATAACTCCTGTAACTTTCAAAAGTCATCATCGGCTCCTGTATCTTGTAAGTCATCATCGGCTCATGATAAGTAAAGAACGTATAGTTTTCATGGTTATGAGTCAAGTGTCCCAGTTTAAGGTTGATAATTAAGGCTGAAAACGAAATTGGTAATTAAAAATAATAATAATATTATTATTATTATTATTATTATTAATAATAATAATAAGTAGTAGTAGTAGCAACTGTAGAGTAGTATTGAATTGTTTCGTTCAGTATGAATCCCTTGATATGTTTTTAATATTAAACTGAACACCGTAAATTCAAGTAAGTATATAGCGACAGGCGTTTTTACGGAGCCTAAAAGATATTTTTACGCGATTCGTACCAAATACTGCAGCTAGTGTACCAAGGCTCCTGAACCTGCGGGATGGGACTCCAATTTGAGAGCCGCAGCAACTGACCCAAAACGGTGGGCACATACGCGGGGGATATATAATCGCGGAAGCCAAATAGCTTGAATAACGCAAGCATTAACCTCAATTCCACCCAAGGCACAATAACATTGTTATCGGTATTCGTACCTATAGACTGCTGTTGCACAGGACGGTACTGTTTTTAGTGTCATTAAATGTGCTCAATGCTTCATGGTTTGCCAAAAACACACAGCAGTTTGTACATGCGGCACCAGTTCAATCATATCGCTTGAAAAATTTTTATTCCCACTAGCAACGTGAGCTGGTTACGGGCCTGAGTCATCGCGCATCCCTTGGATAAGTGTTAGATATAGGTCAATTTATGTCTCTACTTGCTTTCAGCTCAAATAAACATGTTTCGTTTTAGTTTGTTCCAACAAATTTGTAGTAAGCTGGCAAACAACAGGCTGTAACCGGTTATCTGTTTCTGTTTTCAGTAAAAATCAGCGTTTGTTTCTGGTTTCTATGGAATATGCCTTAAATTCCGCTAGCATTTCGGTCATAGTTAGTTGTAAATAACTTAAACTCGTTCGATGTTTAAGCACTGCTATGCAGCAATTGTTCCTTTTATTTTGAGGGCATTGGCTGTTTTTGTTTAAAACTTCAGAAAACCCTGTGCGTATTTGCTTGCCTACCTTATGTGTACTGGCAGCAAAATAAAACATCTTTTAAACTTTTATACGTTTTAATATCCGTTTTAGTTTTCTTGACCATTTAAACTATTATTATTAACCGACAAAATGATTGCGAAAAATAAAGTAGAAAATTATTGCATATTGTAGTTGATGACCAATCTGCGAAATGAGCATTGGAGCTTGACTTTTAATCGTTTGTTTTTAATGCATGTTTGTTGTTCAGCGCTATGAGAAACGGTTGAGTAGTAGGAACAAATAGAATACATCTTGCTAAACTGTAGATAAAATACTGTTCGCCGTGGGTGGGCGTTCACAGTTGAATAATTGTAAATAATTAAATATAGTTGCTGCGGTGGCTAACCTTAGGAACAATTGGTGTCGTTAAAAAGCCATACTGCGTAGGTCAAAACTACGGAGTGAATGCAGTGCTGCGACTTCACCTACAAAGTCCTCAGTTCTCCTATTGAATGCCCCAGGTACCACGGGACCGCGGCAAAAACAGTTCATCATGTGAGTTCCAACAACCTAGCTTAAATTTTCCTCAGTGCCCGGGGCCTGGTCCTAAACAAAAACTTTTGACTATTTTTCATTTTGGTATAAGGCGATCAAAGTATAAAATTTTACAAGAAGGACACCTTCTTGCAGGTCGGAAGGCCTCGCGTACACTAACCGTGACACAGCGCAAATGCCCACCCCTGCTATTCCGATTCTCTGACGCGTAGTTTTGACCTACGCAGTATGGCTTTTTAACGACACCAATTGTTCCTAAGGTTAGCCACCGCAGCAACTATATTTAATTATTTACAATTATTCAACTGTGAACGCCCACCCACGGCGAACAGTATTTTATCTACAGTTTAGCAAGATGTATTCTATTTGTTCCTACTACTCAACCGTTTCTCATAGCGCTGAACAACAAACATGCATTAAAAACAAACGATTAAAAGTCAAGCTCCAATGCTCATTTCGCAGATTGGTCATCAACTACAATATGCAATAATTTTCTACTTTATTTTTCGCAATCATTTTGTCGGTTAATAATAATAGTTTAAATGGTCAAGAAAACTAAAACGGATATTAAAACGTATAAAAGTTTAAAAGATGTTTTATTTTGCTGCCAGTACACATAAGGTAGGCAAGCAAATACGCACAGGGTTTTCTGAAGTTTTAAACAAAAACAGCCAATGCCCTCAAAATAAAAGGAACAATTGCTGCATAGCAGTGCTTAAACATCGAACGAGTTTAAGTTATTTACAACTAACTATGACCGAAATGCTAGCGGAATTTAAGGCATATTCCATAGAAACCAGAAACAAACGCTGATTTTTACTGAAAACAGAAACAGATAACCGGTTACAGCCTGTTGTTTGCCAGCTTACTACAAATTTGTTGGAACAAACTAAAACGAAACATGTTTATTTGAGCTGAAAGCAAGTAGAGACATAAATTGACCTATATCTAACACTTATCCAAGGGATAAACAATGGGTCAGGCCCGAGACCAGCTCACGTTGCTAGTGGGAATAAAAATTTTTCAAGCGATATGATTGAATTGTGTTCCGCATGTTAAGAACTGCTGTGTGTTTTTGGCAAAAATCAGTGAAGCATTAAGAACATTTAATGACACTAAAAACAGTACCGTCATTATATAAATAGCAGTCTATATACAAATTAACAATAACAATGTTATTGTGCCTTGAGTGGAATTGAGGTTAATGCTTGCGTTATTCAAGCTATTTGG
>JASANG010001020.1:0-50181 GCA_030248215.1 Enoplolaimus lenunculus
TGTTACAGCCCTAAAAGCACCATTGGCTGTAAATACAAAATGGTATTTAAAATACTCGCGAGTGGGCGAAAGCTTACAATTTCGGTGCAATCAGGAATACTGTAACCCGTCAACGGAAACGCATCCTGTCCAGGTGTTACAGCCCTAAAAGCACCATTGGCTGTAAATACAAAGTGGTATTTAAAAAAACTCGCGAGTGGGCCAAAGCTTACAATTTCGGTGCATTCAGGAATACAGTAACCCGTCAACGGAAACGCATCCTGTCCAGGTGGTATCGCCATTTTATCGGTATACTCTAATCCCAGTTCCATAATGCCAGCGTCATACGGTCGAAGATCGTTCGATAAATAGAATCGTATTCCTGAACTGTCCAACACTCCTAAAATTACACTAATTATATGCGAGGGCGTAGCCAGCGAAGGAGTTTAGTGGTCAAACTCATGTTGGCATTTTTCAAAAGTAGATTTTAGATATTTTTTAATTGGTACCACAAGAAACCCTGTTCAAAAATATGGCCAATGTTACTTGTAGGGGCGTAACAGTAAATTAAGGGTATTCCTAAGCCTAAGCCTACGCGGTGCAAAAATGTGATCCTAAGCCTTAGCCTAAGTACCGAAATCATAGACACGGCCATGCATGGTTATATATATTATATATTGTATATATTATATATAAATATTATATATTCCTAAGTTAAGCAGTACCAAATAGAGCCCATGACGAAAATATTGCAGCGAATGCGTCAAAGTTTGGATTGACGGCGTACGTATCACCGATACTGTCCGCTAACCGCTGAGTAGGAACGGAATTGCAAACTATTCGCTACAATGGCTTTTACCGTAAATTCGGTGCCACATTTAGTTGCGAAAAGACCACGTTCCGGAACCGTATGCGCAAACTGGAAAGCGTGTCTCACATTTCCTTGCCGTTAGATAACGCAAATTTATTCTATAGTCCAGCAGCGCGTTGTGACGTAGACTAGTAGCAATCTATCGTGTAAAGGTTCTTGGGGTCCCGTATGGTACAAAATGAACCACCGGGCGATGCGTTTTTGGCCGATCCCGATTATTTACAGGGGTCGGTATTACATGTGCAATACTACTAAATTGAGGTATAAACGTAGCATTTTTGATCTTGTATACGTACATAGCCATGGTTCTCACAAGTTGTAACCCCCTAACATGCGCTGGGTACATTCATTTCTACACAGAATGTGTCAAGTTGCACACTCTTGTAAAAATGTCATTATCGAATATCGACTCTCGACCACAAGTGCTTGGGGCCAAAACTAACCCGATCGTCCGTCAGGATTGTTAAAATGCATTTCGAGACGCAAAAATCGTCCGAAACCACGTCCTCCAATTGGTAAACCTGCTTCCGTGGGGTAAACCATGGGCTGAAACAAAACTGAGTGGCCAAAAGTCGCAAACAGGGCATCCAAGCTTTGCCTCACCAACAGGAATAGAAAAACCAGCCGTTTGTATAAAAGATTTGGCCAATGTAAAGAACAGGGGCGGAACAGTATTATAAGCATATTCCTAAGCCTAAGCGTAAGCATAAGCCTAAGCGTAAAAATGAGCATATTCCTAAGCCTAAGCCTAAGCCTAAAGCCAAGCCAAAAAAATTAGTCCAAACTTAAGCTACTCTAATGCAGTCCCACAGAAAAACGTTTCGGCCCTGATCGTTACATGGGACAAAGATTTAGTATTAAAATTGCGTTTGGCTTTTCGCTCGTTTTGATCGCTAACTTTTTCCGGCATATACTTTTTAATTCGAGGCCTACCGCCGCAATCATTTTGAATCCGCTCTTGTGGAACAGAGCAACAGATTTGCAGCTGTCAAAACGCGCATACTAACTAAATTTTAAACTATCTACAATAAGGTGTTACACCACTTTCAAAACCTTTTGGCTTCGGCTGAAAATTTATTAAAAATAAATGTTTTTTAAGCACAGATTCCAAAATTAATCCTACAATTCCACCGGGACATAACTTGAAATTCTCAAATCGAAAATTGAAGTGACCTATCCCCCCTCGGCCGTACCTCAGCACCCATTGCCCAAGCAGCAATGACTTTCTTACACGATTGAACAAGCGGTGGCGTATTGTCACACAAGCCGCTATATGCCATATTATCCCGAGTTTGCTTTTGACCAGGAACGGCCGGACAATGAAAAACTTCCATATGATGTACCAAGTCTTCGTTCCCTGCTTTTATAATAGCTTCATACTGAAAACACAGCCATATCTGTTTAATCGTTTGGTTGCTGAAAATTTTCTCCCACGATTACCATTAGGCGTTCGCATAGGCTTAGGCACAGGACATGGTTTACTAAAGCATAAGCCTAAGCTTAACGTTTTGCCTACGCCAAAGCTGTAGTCCAATCCTAACATTGCGAGCCAAAGTGTAAAAAACGCAGTGATGATGCTATACGTGTCGGAAAAGGTGTCCTACAACGAAAATCAAGTCCGCAAGTGAAAATTTTTTATCTGCAAATTGGTTTACGTCACCGTCCGGCGCCTTACGTCACCATCCGGCGCCTTACGTCACCATTTTGCGCCTTAATACGACTTCATTGTAATGAAATAGTCAAACGTAAATATACAGGTTTAATCTGATTTATTTTAAAAGATTGTTAATTTCAACCGCAGAATTAACTTTAAAACCAGGAAGCAGAGTAAAATGTAAATTGATAATACAATAAGCTAAAATTTAGCTTATAACCACAACTCCAGGACGAAAATATGAGAAATTACAAATTTAAAATGATAAGAATGAAAAATTTCCGATCCCACGAAAAGCCAGTCAGCTAGATCCTGGTCTAACTAACTACATCCATAAACAAACTTGAATTATATGTTGTTTTTCGGTCATCGGTGGCAACTCGAACACGTGACACCAGTACGTAGTTTCCGCTGACGGAATTTCAATCTAAAACAAATATTTTATTAGCGACCGAATATAACTTTGTTTACCGATAGCTGTCTATATAGTTAAAGCTGGAAGTTCCACATACGTAATTTGGTCAACTGTCCAGCATTAATTTGTTTACAATCTTTTTACAAAAACATAATTATTCAATGAAAAGAAGCTTTGCATGAAGATTGTTATGCGGTCGCTAAATTTAGCGCATTGCGAAAAGCTGACTGACTAATTTTAAAAAAGGGTTGACAAGGTTTTATATTGCGTTCCCATTAATAGTTAAAGACCGATTATTAAACTTAAAAAACGGTTTCGCTTTTGGGTAACGTCATATGCATTGCAACTGCACAATCTTAGAAAGTTTTGGTTTAGAGCTTTGATTGTACCATGAATGAGCAACGCAGAGATTGAACTTTTAACAGTTTTCAATAGCAGATGTTTTTCGCAAAACATCGGTGAATGGTGAAAACTAAACTTTCGAACTTCGGCCCAAATAAAGATTAGAGGCGGAATGTGTTTCGGCGTGACTGCAATAGAGTATGCTTAAGCTTTAGACTAATTTTTCGTTGAGCTTAAGACTAAGGCTTTGGCTTTGGAACATGCTTATACTATTGTACGGCTCTAACTTCATCTCCAGCTTTAAACAGGTTGTTTATAATCGATGGACTATCATTTTATCTTAGTTAAAAACCTAGGAGCTGACTACATATATACGCCATTCTTACATTTGGTAACGTCACGTCCATTATGGTTCCAGTATCTTTAGGAACTTTTCGCTTTTGTTTGCCGTTGTCCCAGCGAATCAGTCGCAGCGGTTGAACTTTGTACCATACTTTGCTTAGCGTTCTACCGTCTGTGATTTCGTTGACGTTCGAAGGAATTTGCCCGAAACCAAAAACAACCACAAGTTGTGTTGATCCTTTCTGAAAAATGGTAATATTTGTAGTCACAACTATACTTGTCATTTCGCAATTTGCTAAATAAAACAATAGAGTAAGCCAAAGATTTAGATTAATTTTTTTACTTTAGCATAGGCTTGAGTCTAAGCTAATTGTTGCGTATTGGCTTAGGTTTAAGATTAGTCAGGGATACGAATAAGCTTATACTACTGTTACAGTCGTGTTCTATACATTGGCCAATACGCTTAAGTAAGAAACTGAGCCTTCGCCTATGCATGGGTGTGAGTATATTTAAAAACTTTCTTAAAATAAAATTTTAATTTCATGTTCGTTTGCTTTTAATTCCTATTTTTTGACTGCGGTGCCTGCTACTTCCACTCTTAGTTAATGGTAGTAGTTTCTAGCAAAAAACTGTACTTCAACTGCAATATCTTTATCGTCACATGTATTCAATCGTCGCTCCAACACTACAATCCTTGCTTCAATTTCTCGCGTTCTTGATTTTAGTTGCCAGTCTTGTTGCAAGTCTACGTTTACTCCACCGTCAGTGGTAACGAATGTATCCTGAAAACTGAACATTATAGGCCACGTTGTGAAAAGCGAGTTTACTTTTATCAGCAAATAGCGATAGCAGGAAGAAGAAAGGGGAGAGAAAAAAAAAGAAAGAAAAAGAAAAAAACCAAAAAAAAATTCGTTGAAGCATATGAAGATGTTAAAAGGTTTTACCTAAAATATGAGCTGGTTAACTACTTTAAAAGAAAATATCAAAAAAGATGGCTTCATTTTCTAGATCGATCATTTTGCAGCTTTTGTGCGAAAGTGTTTTCGGAAGGGTATCCCCACGGCTATTAATCACGATCGTGAACTCGAAGAACCTTAGATAAAACGTCGATAAATTCTTTATCCACATCAAGTTGTAGGCTATTTTTTTGCTTGGGTTAGGTTTAGGCTCAGGCTCAAGCTTAGACTTAAGCACTTAATGCTAACTTTTCACTTAGATGTTAGGCAGTGGCTCAGGTTTGGGCTCATTTTACGCGATTCATTTAAAGTTTTTATGTATTTAATATAATCTTTCGTGGTTGCTTTGCACGTTTTTACCTCCAATATTAGCTCATCAAATTGCACTACGGATAAATCGCTCTCAATGAGCTCGCCGTGATCCGAAAATCCGACCATCATCCAATCAAAATCGTTTTCAACTCCGCTAAATTCAGGAACAACTTCAAAGACAAGTGATTGGTCACTTTTATTGCGAGAAATTGACCAATCAAATTTCACCAAATTTCCATTACCCATTGCGATTTCAGTTGAGTAGTCGAATCCCGCCGGTTCAGCAAGGATCGCAGCGGTTGGAATTATGTACAAGTGGAGCACGGGTATTATAGCTGAATACAGCATGATGCTATTAACGCGTGCAAGAATTGCTAAAAATAACTTTATTTCACATATTCTCACAGCAAACTTTAAACTAGGATTCGATTTTGGGATTCTTTGGTGGCAGAAGTTGACCCCCATTATCACGCATCTCTGGTGAAAAGGCTTGATACTCGACCCTGACGAACTTTTGCGAATTTTTTACATTTTGCGGTTTGCAGCATTATTTTGCGTAAACTTTAACCTCGGTTGATAAAGGCAAATTTCATGTCTACAGAAGGGGATAAGGTTTAAACTTTCTTTGCTATTTTGTCACTCAAACTGCACACTGGAATCGCATTTATATTTTGAAATACAGTTCACAAATTATATATGGTAAAAGATTTAATTCAGCGCCAACTATCAGGTATTACTAGCAAAAGATGCAGTAAGATTTCTTACGAGTCAAACGAAATTTTAGAAGCAGCAAACCTTTTGGCCCATGTATAGAACAGGGCCGGAACGTTTTCCTGTGAGCAGACAACCACTGTTTTTGGAATATCATATTGGGTTAATTAATACATTGCAGACAAAATGTTACCCAATATATATATAGAACGTGACAAAACGTGACCCAGATGCACCAATTATGACGTGAAATCCGCATCAAGCTTTAGAGTTTTTTGCTTAGGCTTACGCTTTGGCTTAGTCTTAGACATAGGCATAAGGTCGTCCTTACGCTTAGGTTTATTGTTAGCCTTAGGCTTAGAAATATGCTTATACTACTGTTCCGGCTCTCTGTTCTAAACATGAGCCAATTTCGAAAAAGTTATTGATACTGGGGAAAGAAAACGATCCACATGCGACACAGAGTTTTGAAAGTACATTCCTACCTATAACCTCGCATTATCACTCAAGCTATTGTCACAACACAAATAAACGTTTAATTCAACGGATATTTGCAGTATCCAGTAACTAAGGGTGGCAGATCGTGGGTTAAAAATAAATAACAATCCGTAACCGAATAACAAGGGGGTACCCTCTGGAGAGGCCAAATAAATATCAGTCCCCCTCTTATTCGGGTAAATACTGTACATAAAAAATACTTTCCGTACCCTTATGTGCTGTACAATAAATTTCACAAAAAATTAATACCTTGCAAATTCAAATTACCATCAAAACGATAAGGTAAAAATCTGTTTCTTAAACAGTGTCCGTCTGATATTGACAGATGTAACCACAAGAACCAAAATTGAATACAACTGATGTTTGAGAAAATAATTTTCATTTTAAATAAATATAGTGTCACCAACACCTGACATTTTAAAGTTTAAAACAAACTATTTAGTTTCAATTCTAATGATTTTTAAACTTATGGTTAACTTGTAGTTTCAGTTAGCCATAAACAAATCGATGCAAAATACGAGAATGTACATACCATGGATTCAGAATTGAGTTATTAATACAATTTTGTCATTCTTTTAACTTCATATGTCGTTTAAGCTATTAGGACACATGTATTTATTGCAGTTCCGCAAAAAATATTCAGCCCCTGATTTTTACTTGGACCAAAGGTTTAACGAGCGGTCAGTTCAGCGGCACAGTACCTGCAGGGCAGGAGGGGAACAGTCTTCGCTCCAATTTTGAAAGTAAAAAATTTTGCTTAACTTGGAATGCAAAATTTTTGAAAAAATTTGTACTGTATTCAACCTTTTACAAGGTATAAAACTGCATTTCGCTCACGAGGTTTTTTGCACTATTAGCGTATGTGGTCCCTTTGTTTTTGGACCAACTACTGCACCTTAGCCCGAGTTTAGTACTTAATATCTCGAAAAGCATGTAAAATTTGAAAGCTAAAAGTGGCAAAAATTTTCATATCGCGTTTGCTACAGTTCTTTCAGAACTATTTTCTTTATAAATCCTTTCGTGTCCAAGCCAATGTTACTTTTAGAGGCGTAACAGTAGATTAAGCGTATTCCTAAGCCTGAGGTTAAACGTTGCAAAAATGAGTTCCTAAGCCAAAGCAAAAAATGTAATCTAGAATCTAAACCTCTTCTTTTATAGCTCCACACGATACCTGGACGCCCCTTAAAGTAACATGGACCCGTTGTTTTATATAGTAGTATAAGGATGTGCGGTACAAGTTCGCTCAAAATAAAATTAACAACAATAATTTACTGTGTAAAACGTGCGTTTTAAAATCATAAGAAACTTTTATACAAATGTTACAAAATAGAATTGTAGTGCAAAGTTTGACTGGTTATTCCTTGGGTCTATTTAAGTCATGCAATGGTACGTTGTTACAGTAAACAAAGAGCCATTGCTGTAAAAACTCTTTCTGTCTCCTAGCTTAGTGGCTACATCAGCGGACAGATGATCCGAACGCTGTGGATTCGATCCTCGTCGTGTACTGCATTTATTACAATGGCCATTAGAATTGTACTCGGCAAAGGGTTTTGCAAACTGATCCACTATCCAGGATCAGTGCAACCGGTTGTTTAATGCCTATCCCGCCATCGTTGCAGTAGGACCACTTAACCTAAGCCTAAATATTAGCCTAAGGTTCTCAGTGTCTAAATATCTTTCTATCTCCTTGTGTCCGACGTGAGCATGTCGTATAGGTTACAATGGCTAAAACAGTGATATAAATATAAAATTATGTCAATCACATGATAGATACACCAAACCAAGCTGACCAGCCATTATCTGCCTGGGTCAATGTTACTTTTACAGGCGTAACAGTAGATTAAGCATATATATTCCTAATGTGTCGTTTACATTAATTTGTGTCGCGATGTGTAAATTCTCACCGGCTTTGGACGCTTGCTTATGCGTTGAAAAAGGTGTATTCCGGCTAATGTAGTCTACAATTTAAGCCAACTTTTTTACACACCCATCAGAAACCAGGACGGTAGTAAAAGTAACACTGAGCTGTCTGCTTTGTCACATTACCAATAATACGTTACCCCCTTTATTATTGGTATCATTTACACACAGTTGGGCCGAAGGTTGTTGCTCGACATTATTGCTGCCTGCATTTGCTACTATTTGAGATTCAAGCGCCGAATATAAAACGTAATCGTCAGTTGTATCGAGACTTGACGCCGGAGTGCGATACGAACAATTGACATAATTGTTCGTATTGCGGACAACACTATTACTATTATTATTATTAGTAGTATTATTAGTATTAGTATTACTATTATTGCAGCTTTTGTTGTTATTGTTTTGCGTGTTACAATCACTACCGCTTTGACTGCTAGTAGTGCTGGTAACGCTTCCGTCAATACTGTTATAATCATGAACTATACCGCTCGAAGATGATTTGCTATTAGTGTCCGCGGAACCGGGACCAGATTTGCTCATAAAACCACAAACGGTATCATCAAACACTGTACAACACCGATTATTACCAGCTCGTGGGGTGACTGTAGGTGAATTTAGTAGTAAATTTTCCGTACTTCTTAGAAGGCACTTAGAATTAGCTAAAAACTCACTACTAGACTGCTGGTCTAAATACGCAAGAGCCGTATTGGTCAAATCAGCGGTTAGAGTTTGAGGACCAGATCGAAACTTATTGGCGGACGCGGCGTGAAGTTTTGTACCTGTCGTTGATTGGGTACTCGCGTACACAGATGGGCTTGAAGAATCGATACTTTTCAGGGGCGACGGCGTTAAATTTCCATTTGATTGACACAGCCCTGACGGAACTGAAAGACAGTTTGTCCGTTTAGGACTCGGGGTACCGTACTGATTCATTTGTAAGAATACATCTCGCGAACTGTGATGAGAACTTGTGTGGTTGCCTGGGAACACGGGCGACCCTTGCACTCCGGGTAGGTCACCCATAGATATCATTGATGAAGCACTGAGTTGCAGTAGCGGATCGTTGTTGTCGTAGTCCGAGAATGGTGATACCGCTGAGCAAGTGTCTAGATCGTCTGGGACAGAGTCTGCTCCAGCCTCGGCAGACGCTGAAAACAATGCAGGCGGCTGTTTTGATGTCCCGTTTGGCGTTTGGCTAGCAGTTGTTGTTGAGCATGTACGAGTTGTTGTAGGGCAAGGCGCCGCCATTGCGTCAGAAATATCACACAGAATAGCGGCGACTTTTAAAAAATATTGCCGGCGGTCGGACGGAATTTGATCGTCCTTAGCGTTGGCGATTGGTGATGCCTTTGAAGGCGCATCCTGAAAATAGAAAACATCGAACAGTAAGTTGCATTGTTAAAGTTTAGTTTTGCTTGCGCTGCTTTTTGACACAAATATATTATAGTAAAGATTAGAAATAAACAAGCAAATAAATAAATAAATAAATATAGATATGTATATATGTATATATCTGTATATATGTGTTTATATATGTATATATATGTGTTTATATGTGTATATATGTATATATGTGTATATATATCATACCTGAATAAGAGTTGGCACAATATCGCTCAAAAACACATGAAGCGTGCTGAGTTCTCTACCAAGATCTACGTAACCGTCGTATTCTAATACTGAATAAGTTTTCATTGGTGGAGTCTGAAACAAACACAAAGTTTAATAAATTGTCCAAAATATTAGCCAGACCCATATCGTGGCCCAAAATGTTAGAAATGACCCAAAAATTCAAGCAGCATGCCGTAATTACAAATCATAAGTGCAATTCATAACAAAGCTAAGCCCAGCCTAAGTTTGAGAATAGGTCTAAACTCACGCCGAAACCTAAGCATAAGCTTAAGACTTAAACTATAAGCTTAAGCATGTGATAATGTTACGATATAAACATGGTTGAGGGCGCGTTCTATTAAATTAACACCAGCGTGTGGGGGCGTAACACAACAAGCACCACATTTATGCGAATGAACAGATATTCATAGATAACACTAACCGAACATCGATTTAGCAATTGACGCATATTGTTCCATTCACGATGGATAAATACATTCATAAACTCCATATATTGCTCTTTGCCATCAAACCGTGTGAAATTTGCAAGCGTTTGAATTGATTTCGCAACGAGAGTCAAGCTACGACTTGCACGCTCGTTAGGGTATTCTGAAAAATAAACAAACACGATTATATATATTTACAAATTTGATAGTACATAATATCATCTTATCAATAAAGCTGGAACGCTCAGTATACGTAATGTACGCTTGATACCAGCTATAATTTCTATGCGTACCATTTCATATAAAAATAGAACAAACGGTTTTACTACAACTTGAAATTTTTGCCGGTTCAAGTATCACAACCAGTTGTATGTTTATCTTAACCAACGAAACTTATTGTGCTCGTGGTATTTTTTGAGTGATAGGCAATTAATTTACGAAATAATAAATAATTAGTGCGCTCAAACATTCATTCAAACAGTAAACATGGTTTACTAAACCAGAATACAAACTATAAAGAAATATTACTATAAATATAATAACGAATTAACTATCCGGCTCCGGCCGATATTAGATTATCCGGCTCCGGCCGGATATTAGATTATCCGGCTCCGGCCGGATATTAGATTATCCGGCTCCGGCCGGATATTAGATTATCCGGCTCCGTCAGTTTTTGGTATCCGGTTGTACCCTGATGTTTACTACTTACCAATAATTAGACCGAAAAGATTTGGCGATAAAATTGCAGGACAAATGAAACGAAGGAACAAATTCGCGGACAGCAGCGTGTCGATCAAATCCCCACGACCTGTATCGTTTAGTCGGCTTTTAATTTCAGCAAAGACTTGTCGAAGTTCACTGAAATACAGAGTTTTCGCGCTGTCCCATTTCATATACTATGTACAGTTTTAGTAGTCGTAGAAGCTGTTCAGTCGAACATTCTATTTCGCTACATGTGACTTAAATTTCAGTGCTGTAAACTATAGAATCGACTAGCAAGTTAAGTCTCATATACGCTTTTTAGCCAATCACATTTGTCTTTGTAAGGCTGTCTCGGCCAAATATTTTGACTAAACTGACGCCCTGCCCCCTGCACACTGTGAATTTGAAAGTATTGGCGCAATACAGGTAAATTCGTATAATTAACGATGTAAAACAGTAATAAACTCCAGAATGACCTTCAGATTATTAAGAATACATAATGGTTAACTAAATCAGCAACATATAGATTGTTTAGGATCCGTAGCTAGAGGGGTTACGGCGGAGTCGCCGCCTACCCCCCAAAATTTTTTACCCTTCATCGCCGTCAAAATCATTCGCCGCTATAAACGTTTACCACTGCTATTAGTTTACGGTAGAGTTCAAACCCACAGCGGAGAAACTGTTATTGCTGATTTTGCGTTCGTACCACTGAGCTACACAGCCATACATCTTGATGCCCTATTCTGTTTTAGAGTAATTTGGTCACTGGAAGAAACGCGATACTTCAACCAAAGTAAACTTCAACAACCAACTTTGAAGTTACACGCCCGTAGCCAGCTCACCTGTAGGGGCATTCAAGGGTTTTCAATGACTTAAAAGCAACATTGAAAATCTTCTAGGGGGCAATGTTGTTCCGGGGAGCTTAGCCCCCTGGCCTCTCTCTTGGCTACGGGCCCGTGAAGTTAGTTAACATTGACTTACAATGGAAAACAATGCATCGAATTGACAATTTTGCCCCACGCAACTTCGACATAAAACATGAGTGTTTTGCGGTTTCGGTCCAATGTTGTGCTGTCTTTGAGTTTGACGGGATCTATCTGAAATGAAAACAAAAATAAATTCTAATTTGTGAAAATAATCAATCGAAACTGTAGCTTTTGTTTTAAAACTTTTAGAATGTTTCGCTGGTCAAATTATTACAGTTTAAGCGTTGCGCTATAATCGCCGCATGCCGTCGCACGCAACCAAATAGATTTTGCCTATATTTTTGTTAGCAACGCATAGCAGCGTCCGTCGGCACGCGGCGGCGTGGGGCACACAAAGTGCACCGCATCCCTAAGATTGTAGCAAATGACAAAAAATGTCTCTACTCTCACATGATTGCATATGAAATTTAATTATTTATACCGTCTTATTTCGCTGAATGGATCTAAATATGTTAATAACAGTTCGAATAGAAAGAAACATTGCTTAACGTAGTGTTCCTCAAGTATATATATAATATATATATTATATATAGATATATATATATATTATATATATATATTATATATATATATGTATATAAGCTTTACAGTACTTAATCCCAGGAAAATTAGTCTCTAGTGCCCATATTCTCAAATGTGTATAGCATCTATCATCAGCAAATGATAGTTTTGAAATTCACTCACTAAGTATTGCAGTTGTTGAACTCAAAATTGGTACAGGAGTACAGAAAACCATATGCAAAACATGTGCTGAATTTTGAGCCTCACCATTCATTGGTTCAAAAGTTATATGATCTATTACCAACTGGTGATAGGTGCTGCGCACATTTGAGAATACGGGCATAGATTTGTGGTCACAAATTATTCAACGAACGCTATCGTTCAATTACGGCCTCCGGACACCGCAGCCAGCTACATTTTCCGTATATTCCAGCGGCGTAGTAAAGTTAAGAAATTTTTACTAAGCGAATATTATTCAAATTTTTGTAACCGCTTTCGGGAAATATATTCTCATTATTTTGATCCGCCAGCGCTCACCAATAGGGGAACGTGAAGGTTTCCGAAAACCGAGTAGTGGTTTTCAATTAAGTGAGCACTGGCGGATTAAAATGATGGGGATGTATTCACGGCGGAAGTGTCTAGAAAATGTATTCAGTACTTTAGCTAACGATATTAAAATTCTTCTAAACACTTCCGGCGAAAAATACGCTCTTATTTGAATCCGCCAGCGCTCACCAATAAGGGAACGTGAAGGTTTCGGAAAATCGAGAGGTGGTTTTCAATTAAGTGAACACTAGCAGATTAAAATGATTGTGACGCATTCCGCGTCGGAAGTGTTTCGAATATTTTTTCAATACTTTAGAGAACGATATTATAATTTTTCTGAACACTTCCGACGGAAAATACGTCCTTATTATTTGGATCCGTCCGTGCTCACTTATAAGAGAATGGGTTCAACACCGCCTCCATATAAGTATAACACAACGCTTGTGAGAATAGTATCTTAACAGCAATAAAAAAATCTCATTACCTCACAATCATCATCTCATTACCTCACAATCGTCATCTCATTACCTCACAATCGTAATGTCATTACCTTACAATCGTCATCTCATTACATTACAATCGACATCTCATTACCTCACAATCGTCATCTCATTACCTCACAATCGTCATCTCATTACCTCACAATCGTCATCTCATACCTCACAATCGTCATCTCATTACCTCACAATCGTCATTTCATTACCTCACAATCGTCATCTCATTACCTCACAATCGTCATCTCATTACCTCACAATCGTAATCTCATTACCTTACAATCGTCATCTCATTACCTCACAAGCGACATCTCATTACCTCACAATCGTCATCTCATTACCTCACAATCGTCATCTCATTACCTCACAATCGTCATCTCATACCTCACAATCGTCATCTCATTACCTCACAATCGTCATTTCATTACCTTACAATCGTCATCTCATTACCTCACAATCGTCATCTCATTACCTCACAATCGTCATCTCATTACCTCACAATCGTCATCTCATTACCTCACAATCGTCATCTCATTACCTCACAATCGTCATCAGCTTCGATAAGCGTCCGAACAAAATCACCCAAAGTGTCCTGTAAATACTGCGACCCGACCAGCTTCATATAAGCCTCCATCGATTTTGACGCAACCGAGTTGCCACGCAACATTAAATGCTCGTCGTGTTCCCGATTGAGCGTAGTGGTGACTTGTCGAATGACCAGATCTGCGAGTAGTGACCGAACACTGTGTTGGTGATGCATAATTGCGACAATGCATCGCGAAAATTCTTCCTAAAACGTTTTTTAACAATTTTGTAAAGCTTATTTGTGATAGTTCTGTACCTAAATTATAGTTCTTACATGGACTGATTTTTGCTGACGTTCCATTTGGTTCCTAAATACATATTTGGGAGCCGCATTTTGATAATTTATGAACTTTGGCAGTATTCTCAAATGTGTATAGCTCCTATCATCATTTGGTTACAGGTCTTGGTAACTTTCGAACTAGAGAATACTGAGGCTCAAAGTTCAGCACATTTTTCGCATATGATTTGCGCTAGTCGTGTACGAATTTTGAGTTCAACAACAGTCGTAGCTAGCTAGTTTAAAATCCTATTACTAAATCACAGCAGTTGCTATACATCCCGTTTTCAGAATATGGACCCTACAATAAACTTTTTCAAATCCGTTTCTAGCACGTTTCACCCTTTTCTTGTTCTTCCAAAGTCAACATTTTCTCTCTGCCATTTCAACTAACTTCACGCCATAAATAGTTTTAGTTGATATTCTATTTTAGGCCGACAGTCGGCACATTTGAATAATCCAGTAGATTTAGTTTCTGCTTCAGACCAAGATGCCAAAGTTAAGGAGAATTTTTTCAGCTTGTGGCTGCGAACAGTTTAAATACTACGCGGTTTGAACCAGTTAAAATATCCTACCTTAGTTAAACTCAGTTAAAACGACTATAAATACAGGAGTGCTTATGAAGAAGCAGCAATAAATTAATTAACCTTTGATTTCGCCGTTAAGTAAGGTTCCATGTTCACACATAAATTCAAATAGTCGTCTTCGATCAGCTAAAATATAAACAAATGAAGAAATAGGCGTTTTACTATTTTTAACGACCCATGTAAAGATCATGGACAGGACGTTTTAGTGCGGATTTCAATAGAGTAAGCTTAAGTTTCATACGATTTTTTGTTCAAGCGTAGGTTTAGATGTAAGCTCATTATTACGCTTAGGAATATGCTTATACTACTGTTACGGCTCTGTTGTATGCATTGGCCAAAGCTACAAACGTCTGGCAATCCAAATCCGTATTTCGTAGTTACAATTTAAACTAGGTTTTAGAATTGAGGTAAACTTGTTATTAGTTTGAATTCCAGAGCCAGGTGTTACAAACACTTACCATTGGTCCAAGAAACTGAAAAGTAAGTAAAAATTTAAAGGACGACAATTAATTCTACGATTATTGCCCGTAATAACTGTTGACAACCAGTGCCGGCGCTAGGATATCGCCCCCCCCCCAAACAGGTCCGAGGGGACCCAAATAAAATGTTTTATCGCTGCATAGCTTCGTGCGCCAAAAAAATTGTTCAGTTTGCCAAGATACGAGCCCCAAAGGATCCGGCCCTCCAACTGTCGGGTTTATGGGGCGCTTTCGCCAGCACTGCGTGTAACCTACCTTAAGCAGGTCATCATAGCATTTCGGTGGCAGGATATGAAGCGTTTGGTAGCGTCCTTTAATGCGTACACTGGGCGGCTCTGTCTTTGAGTTTTTACGATTATTAATTCCAGTTGAAACACCATACCTAAAATAAATATTACATGATAGAAAACAAACCACGACTTTCACCCCACGCATATCCACAGTGAAGACATCAACGTGACGTCAGATTCAAATCGTTCAGTTTGTTAAGTTAAAATTATACGGGAAGCTAGAAAAAATTTGACTTAAAATCAAACAACAAATATATTAAACATTAATTTGACTTATGCCGTTGTTAGCAATTTGTTCTGTTTAAAGTAAATCTACGACACTTCGTCGCTCGACAGCTTGTCGCCTAGCAGTGTCATAGAGCCTAAGAATAAATCTAAGCATAATCATAAGCGTAATCCTAAGACAAAGCCTAACACCTAAGCATAATGATGAGCGACGCATTGTTGAGTCGACGAAATTTCGGATTACAAGTTGTCGGGCAACGAATCGTCGTGATTGCCATATAAAGCAGTACCGGATAATACAGAAATTTTAAACGAGAACCGCGCAAAATATTATAATGAAAAAACTTCGCGATAGAATCGAGTAAGATGCCAAACGCAATTTGAGTACCACATTTTGGTGTTAACCATTGTTGGAGCATGGTTGTGGGTGGCCGATGCTTCGATGCGCCCGTGATATAAACTATATTTCTCGGACAAAAATCAATTTTACCACGACTTACCATTTTTCCACCGGTTGCTTTCCAGCGAGCATATGTGCCGCGATGTTAACAAATCCTAAAATGCAAGTAAAGTTGATTGTTTTTCAACAGAACAAATAATGCAACAGAAATATTAACGTTCATGAATTTAAAACTTCCATAAATGTTGCTAATTGGTGAGCTCAAACGAGCACATCTTGTGAGCATTTTGTCAGTTACAAGTTCGGAGTTCGTTTTTGTCACAAAAATCATCAAACAGATAGGAAATAAGCTCAACAGGCATTTGAAACACAATTCAGGTATCATGAAATAGAAAGAAATTGTCGTTAAAGTATTAATTTTCAACTATCGGCAGCGAATAACTTCACCTCAAACTGTGGCACTTTATTTAAAATTGTACTGAAATTTTTGTTTAGCTAATCAATACGAAATTTCATCATTTAATTTCAACATCAGTGGTTAGAGCAGCGGACCGGTAATCCGTAGGTCGTAGGTTCAAGCCCCATCGCATCCACAGTAAAATTTTCGTGAAGGGCTCTATATGGTACTGCTTAACTTAGAATTAAAATGATAATTATTCACCTATTAATGTACTGTTATCTTTTCGCTTTTTGCGATCAATTTCACGATATAAATTAACACATATCAGGTCAATCTTTGGCAAATGGCTGAAAACAACACAATTTACCAATCAATGATTTGGCCAATGTAAAGATCAGAGGCGGAACGTTTTTTCTGTGGGACTACAAAGAGTAAGCTTAAGCTTTAGACAAATTTTTGTGCTTGGCATAGGCTTAGGAAAATGCTGATTCTTACGCATAGGCTTAGGCTTAGGAAAATGCTTATTCTTACGCTTAGGCTTAGGCTGAGGCTTACGAATATGCTTATATTACTGTTCCGCTCCTATTCTTTACATTGGTCAATAATTTTTAGTAATTTTGCAACATAACACATTATTATTTGAAACATTTCAGCAATTATATGGCATCAGTCATTGATAAACAAGTGGGTAATATGAGTATTGCCCAAGCCAGTAGTCAGCTCACCTTGCTGAAGGTGGGAGCAAAAATGGTTCAGGAGGGGCATACAAGCGTTTTCAATAACGTACAAGCATAGTTGAAAATGTTCTAGGAGGGGTCAAAATTTTTTAAAGCGGTGGCTAAGTCCCTTCATGGAACCTACCTGGCTACTGGCCCGGTATCGCCTAAATAATGTGCCGCAGGAGATTCGGAGCAGGACGTCTAAATACGTGACAGTGACACCTGCTTATATAAGTTGCAAGGACCATGCTGGGATGCGGCAAGAAGATTTGCAGGATAATTTAATCGGAAGCTCAAAAAATTTCACAATTAAAAGGACGCTATTGGACATAAGATTTATTGTAACTGTCAGATAAGATCAAGAGCAGTGATATCCAGCGAACCAAACAACAAAGCGGCGGGTGGAACTAGTTTACTCAACTTTAAAAACCCCGGCAAAGGACAGCAAATTTTTTTGACATTTTGCATAAAAGTAGCTATCAACATGATAGTTTGAATACTATGTTTACCTGCGCGATAGGGTGCAAATGACCCCATTCTCTATGAGTTTGGCCAAGAGTGTGTGACACAAAAGTATGAAACTCTTACGGTTCCGCATGGTACAAAGTGCACCCGCACGCGTTGCGTTTTTGACTCCACCTCTTAGTTAGACGTAGTACAACCTGTGCTAACCATGGCCCTGTATGCATACGGCACCAAAAATGCAGCGCATATGGCTTAATTTAGGAGTATAGCATGCGACAGCGAGCCACCTCTCTAAATAAGGGGGAACTAGGCCAAAAACGCAACGCCTGGTGGTATATTTTGTACCATGCTTAACCCCAAAGAGCTGCATACTCTTAAATAATGCACTCTTGGTATGGCACGCAAGATACTCAAACGGTTAAAAGGCTCGGTTACTTTAAGTGCATGATGCATTAAGGCCTATTGACACGTACACGTATTTGCAGCGAAAAGTTGTAGTTTGCAACTTTAAAGCTTAATAATAAGTATTGTGAAATAGTTTTGGTGGAAAACACATGTGACATGCAAGTTGCAGCTGCAAGTTCTCCGAGTTTAATTGTGTCAAAACTAACTTGAATTCAAAAAATTCGCCCCAAAAACAGAGATCAGCTTTGGTTTTTGATGACGTTCTGGCGTATAGTGTTTTGTCAAATGAAAGCTCGCAAAAATATCTGAAATCAAACAATTAGTCAACGATTTTGGCAACTCAGATTTGCACGGGAGAGCAATGAGGGGGCACATGTTTCGCCATCAGACAGTTTTTCGCTCCCCGTAGAAATTTTTTCAACTGCATTAAAAGAATTTTGTTCGAAAAAACCTTCTTGCGTTGTCTAGAAATCCTGGCATCGACTGTTAAAAATTTCAGGTTGCGGGGCGGAGTGAGTTCTTTTCGGGTCCGTAGCCAGAGGATTGCCTCAGCCCCCGTTGTGGAACAATTTTGGGCACTCATTCTAGAATATTCTCAGCCTTACTTGTAAGTCACCGAAAACTCTTGTACGCCCGTATTGAAATATGCTTAACCTCTTTAGCAAGGTGAGCTGGCTACTGGCCTGGTTCCGTTGTGTCAAAATATGCCTCATTGTTTCGTATTTTTAACACATTTTATATTTTTAAATTTAGAGAAGCAAACTTTGAACTAACGCCACGCCAGCAAGTTTGTGATTACGTAATTAGTCATTCATAAAATTAAATAGAAAAAATATACGCACATCAAGCCAGAGGCGTACCGGGTGGTGGGGACAGCGGGACGCCTGCGGTCTTGCAATGCATTTCTGTAAGGTAACGACCCTGTCTTACTGAATCATCATTAACTTTATCATGAAACCCGTCCCTTGCCCGGGCTCGTAACCAACGGGGGCCACGGTGGCGCGGAGGACTCATCCGCTCTTGAAAATTGTAGGCCCCTATGGAAAATTTTCAACGATGCTTGTAAGTCAACGAAACCCCTTGTATACTCTTACTGAAAATTTTTAGCCCCCCCCAGCAAGGTAAGCTGACTACAGCCTACAGGCCTGTCCCTCACACTACGCCGCTGCACCATCTGAATTTATTGTTGACCTGCCAAAGTTTTATTTCACAAGGAAACTTTATGAATAAGGAATTTCGAGGCCTATGATAAACAAAACCTGAACAAAACTTACTTTCGCTTTGGCGATAAACCTTTGGCTTCAAGCACCCATAGCTGTAACGAATGTTCTGTTCGTCGTACGTTGTTGTACTTGTTCGGCACCATACTTTGACGTAAGCTAAAATAAACATCAAAAGAGGCGTAATTTCCCGATGCCTAAGCCTAATTAATCATCGCTTTCCGCGACCGGATCATGAATACAGTGGCGGATCCAGGATCTCAAAATAGGGGAGGGGGCCAAAATTTCACAGGTAATAAACTTACTTTTGACCCACGCACAAACCACTAACTATTGTCACAAAATTGCTAAGTATATAATTTTTGTCGAGAACTGTTGTGGGGCCACGGCCGGGGTGGGCCCCCCATGGATCCGCCATTGCATGAATACATATAAGCGGCATAATCCTAAGCGTAATCCTTTTCTTTGCCTAAGTCTAAAAGCATAATGATGGGCGACGAATTCTTGAGTCGATGAAATTCGGATTAGAAATGGTCGTCGACGAGTTGTTATGTGGCGAATTGTCGTGATATCACAACAAACAATTTACGCACCGTTTGAAAGATATTTGGTTGCAGTATTACGGTAAAAACAACTAAATTATAGATGCTTACAAACACCAAACTTTGCCATGCTTAGCGCCCCCAATCCCCTTGGTTGAAGGGAAACGGTTGAAAAAGTGCCCGGCGACAAAGGAAAAAATTCAATTTTACCAGCTCCACTGAATCCAAAAAGAACCGTTTTCGAGGCGTTTAATACAAAAATATGCCCCTGGCTTCTTGCTCGGAAATCCCCTTACAATATATATATATGGTACTATTAATGCAAAATTGACCTTCCCAACGTTAGCCAGACAGAACCAAAAATGTTGGCTTGCGATTTGCTGCTAAATTTGCATCTGATTTTTTTGCCCACGTCAATTGCAAGGTGTTCTTCGCTATTTTAAACCTGTGTTCCCTCTTGGTTGTTCACAAACGTGGTACTTAATTTTTAAGGATTCCATTCTCTCAGACACAATTTATGCTTAAATGTGGCACAGGTGTTTAGACGATAGAGGTTCTGACATCTCGATCGTAATATGAATTTCCTTCAACTGTGGTGCCAACTTGATGGACGGATGCGACCTGTTTCACAATGTTGATCGAAAATAGTTTAGGCGGTCATAGAATGACGTTAAAGGTTGGCCTCGAATCTAACTCGGGAAGGGAATGATTGGCTAATCTGTCAGATTTGAAACTGATGAAGACAATTGTTTAGGGTTGTTCCGAATTGCGTACCCAAACAACCCTAATCACGACCTTGTCACGGGAATTGTTCAAGAACTATCCTGAACACCTTTTTCAACTATACCAGATGCCTAGCCAGGATTTCAAACTAGAAATGGTTTGGGTAAATCCATTTCCGTTACGAAAATCTGGTGTTATCGGTCTGTGCTCAAAAAATCTAAGACCCAAAAAAGTGACAAAATAACTTTTCGGCTCTAAAGCTCGGCCAAAAATTTCTAGACACGTTGGACGTCACCCAGGAACCCACGCCTTGATATCCCTCTCCCCTGAGTTATACCTTGATATCCCTCTCCCCTGAGTTATATAGTGCTTACCAATTAATCCATCGTTCTCGTTCCGATAGCGACCGGTACGCGAAATACTTTGTTGGTCCACTATGTTGCTTACACAGTTGCTTTGACTGATCACCCTGGCTATCATTGTTACAATGCCTCATTTGCATATTTCTACACCGGGACAAACTTTTACTAGCGTCACTGTCAGACTTTAAGGCGCCGCGTGAATATAAAGGCGGAAACGAACGAATCAGCTCAACGTCTTGTTTCCCATCACTAGCGAGACTTAAATTTCGAGCACCAGGGTACGCTGCAATTAGCCGATGATTATCACCACAGCAAGGACTTGACGGCATGGTACTAAGCCGAGAAGTGGGCCGGGCCACGGCCGGACTACGGGTGTATAGCTGAGAAAGATGACAAGGACTATCTTCGACGTGTCTTGATTGCACTGACGCTGTAGATGCTTTAGATAATGTTGCAACAGGGGTTGAGGTGGATTGCGATAAAAGAAGCAAGGATTCGTGGCTACGAGACGATGCCGAGCTGCAAGTTGAGTGCAACTGATGCCATTCGGACGATGAACTCGGTTGGTGCCGGTTTGAACTGCAAGCTTTGAGCTTGGCGTGAGCGGTGCCCGTGGTTTCAGATGGGTACTTGAATAAATGCGGAATTGCTGGTCTAAAAGTAGCATTTTTTGCGTCTTTTTTTGTTTTTATAACTGGTGGACCATGTTAATTATTGGAGTCTGCCTACTAAGCTTAAGCTTAGTCAAAGTCTAAACTTAAGCAAAGCTCACACCTAAAACGTGGGCGATTGTGATTATTAACGCTTTAACCTTTTCTCGCATGAATATTTCCAAAGTACTTAAAGAACTCATTGCGGCCAATGTTACTTTAGGCTTATAACTGTAGATTAAGCATATTGTTGAGCGTAAGCGTTGTACAAATTTAAACCTGAATTCGAAACATAAACCAAAAATATGGTTCAACGCCTGAATTTACTATTTCGCAGTGCCACCAAAAAACGAAGCGGCTCTAAAACAACCAAAATCTAAGTTCAATCATCTTAAAAACACACAACTGAAATATCAGAATTCCGGCATCGGAACTGCAGTTAGTCGGAATCGGAATCAGAAGTCAAACTTTGCCGGAATTTTAGCCGGGATCGGAATTCCGATGAAACATTGATAAATTGCAAGAGGAAGCACTGAACTCATTTAAAAAAATAGCGGTCTCCGAACGTGTTGATCTGGTTATGGGTATGTACACAAAATTTTAATGACAATTCTTCATATAAAGCTAAAATTTAACTTCCGTTTGTTGATTTAAATTTCAAAGATTAGCTTCGCAAGCCAATAATAGTCGATGATCACTTATTGACAGAGAATATGCAAATTAGTTTTGTTCTGCGTTGCGCAAAATGGTGGTCCAGCAGGCTTCAAAAATATAAATGATCTTAAATCAAATATGAAACATTTTCTGCGATGAACTCCAATGAGCGCAACCGAGCAAAACAGAACACGCGTTAGGAACATTTTTTAAACACAGAATATACCCAGTTGCATACTCTTGTTAAAGTATCGACGGTTTGTTTAACCAAAGAGCTTTTGTTGAACTCAACACGTTTTTTACAGCAAGCAACTTACCCAATTTGACGGCAGTTACTGTCGACTAGGCGCCGAGATCGATCTAATTTAGCTGCACTTTTAGTTCGTTTTAATCCTCGCCATGCTAATTGCCGCGATAGAAAATTCTAAAATATTAATGTTTGAAATGATCTTTGGGCAAGAAATACTATATCCAAGTCAAAGTGGTTGCAAGATTTGTTATGCCCATTGTTGCTCTACGCTGATACAGAAAAACATATGTTTGGCGTTTCAGCTTTAATAATATAGATAGATAAATGTCGTGTCTTAAACACTTATTTGTCTCAGTTGGTAACTGAAGGCTCCCAAACACTAATATTTAATCAGTGCCGCGGAAACAAATAATAATAATAATAATAATAATAATTCAGCAAAAACCTATACTGCTCTCTTGACAGTCGGATTTGGGTTGTTTTCCTGTGGCGAGCCTGGCAGAAAATTTAGCACCATCAACTCAGCTCCGGAACCTGCGTCGAATGGCATGCAAACTGTCTAACTTTTTGACAAAAATTTTTTTTTGGATCATAAGTGCTGGCTATTGGGACCTTAAAAATCGAATTTGTCAAAAATATAAATTTGGTCATGAAATGATCAGGGGAGGTCATCAGAAGCTCAGATATGTAAAAATTTTCAAAATCCAATTTGCGGACAAATGCCGGCTGGTGAGAGATAACCCAAAACACCCAAAGTTTGTGCATAATCAAAGCACCCGATTTCTGTTTAGCTCTTCAAAATGTTTCGAGTTAAATGAAAATTGCATTAAAAATTTGGCCTCGGTTGGTCAAGTACCGGAACCCGGGCCACGCCTCAGGACACCCCAGAGTGACTTGCGGGTGAAGATTTTTTCGACTCGCGCTTTACCCATACAAACAAGAATTTTACTGGCGGTATATCTACCCGCTGTACAAAAATCACCCGTGACCCACCATTTAGCCACGCCTAAAGTTAAACCAGTATTTTAACGACCGGTGGTGATTTGCATTTTAATGAAATCTTTGACCGGTGGTGATTTGCATTTTAATGAAATCTTTGACCGGTGGTGATTTGCATTTTAATGAAATCTTTGACCGGTGGTGATTTGCATTTTAATGAAATCTTTGACCGGTGGTGATTTGCATTTTAATGAAATCTTTGACCGGTGGTGATTTGCATTTTAATGAAATCTTTGACCGGTGGTGATTTGCATTTTAATGAAATCTTTGACCGGTGGTGATTTGCATTTTAATGAAATCTTTGACCGGTGGTGATTTGCATTTTAATGAAATCTTTGACCGGTGGTGATTTGCATTTTAATGAAATCTTTGACCGGTGGTGATTTGCATTTTAATGAAATCTTTGACCGGTGGTGATTTGCATTTTAATGAAATCTTTGACCGGTGGTGATTTGCATTTTAATGAAATCTTTGCGTTATAACTTCAATAAATTTTACCCATGAAATTTGACTAGAAACAACAAAATTTCAAACCCAACTAAATCATACATCGGTTTAGCACTGCAGCGCATTTGAACAGAAGTAAAACAGACAATATCAGAAAAATTGTGGCACGAGCAATAGCTGCCAATTTTTTTACTCGCGTGATACCAATATTTACCCACAGGTATATCCGCGATTGAAATTCTATATGCGGCTCGCATTTAATCCGCTGGTAAACTTCCACTGCATTAATACACAACACACAAAAAGAATTAGCCGGCATACCACAACAAATTAAAATGACGGAAACCAAGTCTTGACTATAAAACCATTAACTCAATGTTTCCGTGAACCTACAAAGAATGCTTCCTTAGCTTGCAAATCTCTTTGATAAACTTTCGAAGCCGCTTCCGTTCATTTAATGGAAAACTTTAAGATTTGACAATTTTACGCGAATATAGCACTATCGAATCTTAAAGAGTATCAATTTTCATTAGACTAGAACTAAATGCGTTTAGCGTACACTAAAGTGCCATCTTACGCGACGGTCACAGAATACTAATAGCAAACTATAGTTCTAAACTTAGTCGAACGAAAATTAAAGCATGAAATTGCGACAAAGTTAAAGTTTGTTTAAACAGCAAACTTTAACTTTGTCGCAATTTCACGCTTTAAATTCTTTCGATTAAGTTTTTATATTAAATTCACAGCTCTAAACTTAGTCGAATGAAAATTGAAACATAAAATTGTGACAATGTTAAAGTTTGTTTAAACAGCAAACTTTAACTTTGTTGCAAATTTACGTTTTTTTTTCATTCGAGTAAGTTTTGAACTTAAATTAACAGATCTAAACTTAACGTTATACTTTTTCGTCATTTTGGCCATGTTGAGATATATAAATCGAGACCTTAATAATAACTGGTCTGAACATTATGAGACAGCGAGTCTGTGGACTTCGACTTAGAGACGCGGAAGCTTAGTATTAGGCTTAGGCTTATGTCTTGGCTGAACGCTTGTGATTCGGATTAGATTACGCAGGTAAATCGTTAACGGTGGCTTAACACTAGGAGCACCATGAATAGTACTACCCTACAAGCATCAAAATGTCGTTTTTGACACCAAGACTTTAAAAAATATAATAAGATTCTTTGTTAATAAGCTGGCTGTGGTAAGTCTCGCAGAAATGTTTGCTGATTGGAGGACGCAGCCCTCTTGCGGACCCCCGTACCTCGCAGTGCGTCTTTCCTGTTTGCCCTCCATGTATACCTGAGGGCCGGAGACTTTTTCTGGTAAGATGTAGTAGAGCCAGCTTAAGGTTTAGGCTTATTGTTGTTGAGATTTAGGGTTAGACCAAAACTTAGTAATAGGCATCTTTACGTTGAAGATTAGTCTAAGATTTAACGCCAGGAACATGCTTATACTGTTGCTTCATCAGTAATACCTAGGCCCGAGACCGAAACCAAGGGTTGGCCTGGGGTAAAGCCCCCTTTAAAAAATTTTGCATTCCTAAAAAGATTTCAATCTTGTCTGTAAGTCAACGAAAACCATTGTATGCCCCCCTGAAAATTTTCTTAGCCCCCTAGCAAGTTGAACTGCCTACGGGCATGCATAAGCCCTGCCCTGTTTATTACTTGTTAAACAGATATATTTATTTTTCAACTTACGGAAATCCGGCTTTGAGTAGTCGGTGGATCAGCAACAACTGTAGATCTTGTGGCCGAATAGCATCGCCCAGGCACTGCCTCGCAAGCCGTTGCCGATTGAGTCATGAGGCCTTTGGCGGATTCGGCTACAACTTGAGCATCAGTGGAATATCGGAATTTGTTCGAAAACGCTGGTGAATAATGTGATGAATAATCTTCGTCGCTTCGGCCACTATCAGGCACGTCATATAAATTATCTGAAACAATTTTTCACAATTTAAAATTTGAACAAAAAACAATTGCAATCACTGTCTTCAGTGCCTATCTTTCAATCTATACAGTATCATCGTACACCGTTCAAACTTTGTACGCACGAAATTATTCAAAAAAATTATTGAAATTGTATAAATTCATGCGGGAAAAGATGGACCACCTATAAAATAGATGCAGTTTGATGCATTTTAGTCAAATTTTCTCCAAAAGTAATGTCAACGTTGTGTCACTGACACTGTGAACCCTTGAGTACTTAAAATTTAATTGTTGGGAAAAATTTTAAATAATCTAAATAACCGAAAGATCAAACTTTATTCGAGATCAAAGAGAAAATTTGCCAAGTATTGTCGAACAAAATTTAATTAAAATCACCAACACTGCACTGCAGTTTAAAAAACAAAACATCGTCAAAGGTGAACCATCTGATAACTTATGGGTTGCGGTATACTCGTCGCTCGCCGTCATGCACCAGCGCACCCGCACGCCACCAAATCGATTTTGCCTATATTATTGTTAGTATCGCATAGCGGCGTGCGGCAGCGTCCGGCACGAAAGTATAGCGCAACCTTTGTTGTTAGTAATTATACTCTTCGAATGAATGAAACTAAAAAAATACTCGCATACGAATATCTCCAGAGCTTTAAGCCTCAGCCTAAACCTAAGCTAAACCTAAAACACAACACTAATCAAAGACTAATCTTAAGCCTACGCCTAATCCTAAGCACCTCAGCTATGCTAAAATAGAAAAACACCGAAAACTACGGAGAAAAGTGTACAAGCAACAGCCAACAGACTCGAGTTTCCCTTAAACTCGATGTTCTGGTTTCAAACAAAACGTTTGAACCTGTCCCACAACACAACCAGCCTATTTTCCTCAATTCTAAATTTACCTTTAAAGACTGCGTATATACGCAAGACACGATAGAAAATCAAATTTATACCGCAATTTGGTTTATAAATATACCTAAATTCAACCAACCGCTTATTTCCTGGTCTAAACTTAGAGATTTGAAACTGAAGAAAGAGGTAATCAAGGAAAACAAATTGGTATATTGGTTGGGAACAAACTATGCCAGACTAGGCTACCAGAACGCCGATGCTTAAAAACATAAACGTAGATATATATAAAAATTCGAATTAGAGCCTTGCGAAATTTCTTGACTTAAGTTTTCTTGAGCAAATAATTTAAAGCCAAAATGGCCAGTAATTGTATAAAAATTGGCCCAATAAGATCCGACAATTCTTCATCATTTCTCGCTTCTTGAAACTAGTTTGTTTCGTAATTTTAAGGCAAGCTATGTCTTTTATCATTACGACAATATAGCCCATATCCAGAGTGGGGCTCAGCAATCCCTGGAACAGAGTTATTGCCCACCCTCCCTAGCACATGTTCAACCTTGCTGTTAAGTCATCGAAAACCCTTGTATGCTCCTGGTGACAAAACTTTAGCCCCTCAATGAAGTTGAGCAAGCTACCGGCCTGACGAGAGAGCATATAAAAACGAGATAGTCCGAAAACATAATACACCATCTATCGCGTATGATATTTGCACAGTCCGACATCAAGTCAAACTCAACGCTGTATTTAAATCAACGTTAGTTGACTACAACTGACAACGATACTTGAAAATATTAACATTTGAGTAAAAATTTTCGACAGGTGTTACACAGTGCATTTTGGACTCGGTCAATATTTGCTATTAGAAATCTTTATATTTTAAGGTTAATACTAAACACACGTTTTATATTATCCAGTACCGGAAATTCAGACAAAGTAACATTATACTTAACGCATTCACTATGTATATAAGTGAAAATTGAATATTGTTCGGCGTTGAGGCAAAAAACAACAGGAAACTGCATTTAAGTAGCTCATGTTTTTAACGCAGAACCGGACAAGTAGCCACGGGAGAAGGGGCGTGGGGGCTCAACCCCCCTCCTGGAAAATATTGCCCCCCACAAAAATTGTTCGACCTTGAGTTAAGTAGCTCATCTTTTTAACGCACAACCGGGCAAGTAGCCACGGGAGAAGGGGCGTGGGGGCTCAGCCCCCCTCCTGGAAAATATTGCCCCCACAAAAATTGTTCGATCTTGCTTGTAACTCATTGAAAACCATTGAAAGCCCCTCCTGAAAATTTTTCAGCCCCCTAACAAGGTAAGCTGGCTACGAGCCTGGGCACAAACGAACGTAAACAAGGTACTTGTTTGCTTCCCACACTAGTGTTAACGTGGTAAAAGACAAAAGTTTCCCACAGTTATTATTTTCTTACGATTAAGCTTCCGTTTCGGCTTAATTTACTTAACTTTAAGCCTAAACCCTAAGCATATCCCATTTCATTAATCCAGTGATCTAAGCTTAAACTTAAGCATAATCACAAATCCTAAAGCTAGCCTTATTTTAATATAGAATAGGGGGTTCAGTCTTTATCCAGAAAAACTTCGGCACGCCTGAAAAAGTGTTGGACACGCTTGTCACTCCACGCGCCTCCACCTGAAATTCTTTTTACCACTTCCAAACCTGCGGGTGGTGACAAGCCATAGAGCGTATTTAAGCTGAAATATATTGACCTCTCCTGATGGATCCACTCACTAATTTAAATATTCGAAACATTCCTAAAACTTTGAAATCATTTTCGAAAAGATGCCGATAATTTTTGTAACAAAAACGATTTAAAAATGAGTAAGTAATTAACGTTTTATACTCAATATAAATCTAAACATTAAAATCACACATCTGGCAAACGCTAAGTGAAAGGTCGATTAAAAATTGTATATAAATTCAGAAGTGTCTGGAATGGCCAGCACGCACCGGCGTATCCAGACGAGGGTCACGGAGTACGACCCCCCATCAGGAAATTTTTTACGATAAAATGCTATCAAGGTCCGCAATTTTCTCCCTCAGAAAATGGGCACATTTATAGCATACAAAATTGCATTTCATAACTTTTGCCAGCCGTGCCATCTCACCCCTGTCAGGTAATTGCTTGATTCGACGCTGATGGGCAGGTATTTTATTTCAATGTTTACAAAATTTACAATATTGGGTTCAAATCAGTCGATTGCTGATCATACCTGTACTGAGCCTAATACCAATAAGACATAAAACCGCTCAAGCGTCATCGCAAGAATAAACTCCAAAACTAAATCGAAGCTCAACGGTAAATACAAAAGCGTCCTCACGGGGCCCCTGGGGGCATTGTTCTTCCTCCCCATATTTTACTGACTCCCCCAAATACACTCTGTCCAAAGGTAAACAATCCTGAATTGCAATTGCAGGATGCCCAAAAAATTATTCGGTGCCCAGCTCAAACGTACTTTTCTGCGGACCCCCCCTGGCGTAAGTAGAGCCTTAAATCCTGCGTCTACTGGATCACGAAATCTTTGGATAAGGAAAGGGTGTTCCAGGCTTAGAAGACGCAAGTCATTGTCGTATAATGCTAACCACCTTCAACGAATGAACAATCCATATGGTAAACTTTTGCAATAACTTAAAATTTAAAAATTCAAAAAGTTATCAAGGACATTTACACAGACATCGCGACTCATCTGTTCAGGACCGTATCAATACACCTTGAAAAACTTTTGTTAGAGAGTATATTTAATTATTAAGTGCTCTAGTGATGCACTGTGAGGCAGACGTTGGTATTAAGATTAAGCGAATTTCAATCTTGACCTAATGCTTAACGAGTGTTCGAAAAATAACGCCGACACGAATGGGAATTCAACCGAATCATCATTTGGATTTTGCCGTGAACTTGCCAGAATTTAGAATTTTGAATTTAGTCATTAAATGGAAAACAGCGGTTAAGCAGCGGTAGACCGGTTCCAAAGATGACACTTGGTTTTTTAAACAGACCCTTAAAACATCCAGAAAGTTTAATTTTTCTGGTTAGACGATTGACCCTGGTTCCAACTTGTACCCTGGGTCTTGTCCAGTGTTTATAAATGACCAACACATCGCTGTTGATAAGCGAACGGTCAAAAACCTCAAAGCGTACAGAAAGTGGAAATATTGTTGATGAGATAGCAAAAAAAAAATGACCACAGGTAAACACGCGGGAAAAAGCCAACACTACGCAAATATCCGACTGACAGCTGTTTCAACGTAAATTTTGCAAACACACAAACTATCCAATTTGAACGAGCGTTCGAGTGGAATCGTTAGTGTGAACTACAGTTCAAATTTAAATTATAAATTACAATTAACGGTTTGAAATAATGCTTTAAGCACATCTTTGGCGCATATATGTGTTCAGGATGACTCGAGCGGATGATGATAGACTACAATATCAGCTGGGAAACGAGGAAGCCATAGCAACGTTATCATGTATAAATGGGCATGATTTGCTAGAGCCGCGGGTCAAACGGTGAAGACAGTTCCAAGTTATGAAAAACGTATTCTTCTGGAACATTTATTGCGGTGTAAAGTTTGCGATAGATTTTTTACAAATACCATGATTTCTTATCTGCTAATTATATACGGAATTTCAGCACAACAGTTGGATCTCATGAACTATCTTTCAGTCCCGCCCTCCAGTACGCGTTGGGGGGAGACTGTCCATGAAAGGAAATTTGGGGAGATTGTCTTTGAGAGCAAATTTACGCTGAGATTGTTTATGGGACGGATTTTGAGTTGTAACTTATGAAGTTTTGTTTGATACAATCTCGGGCCTATGTTACTTTAAGGGACGTAAAAATTTCTGGTGGGTCTATAAAAGAGTGGGTTCAGATTCTAGAGACATATTTCTTAAAAATTTCAACTGCAATCGTGTTTTATTTACAAAGAATGGTTTTACCAGGTTTCATATTTTACAGTAGTAAAATAAATTAAATAAATATTAACTATACTTAAGTTTATAGCACTGAAATTGAAGTGCAATTTGTTACTAAGTTGCTAGTGGTTACTGTGTTTGGCTACTAAAATTCGATCACACTCTTCCGTTGAAAATTCAGTCATACTTTTCCGTTGCTTTCTCACCAAAGAACACAATTGCAACAATTGACTCTTTTCCATTAAAATTTAAATTACTTTGTAATTTTGAATACTTAAAATTTACCGGAAAATGCTGATAAAATCAGTAGTTTTACTTTAACTCAGGAACTCAGCATATGGTTTATTGCATCAAGTGATATGCTGATAAAATAAGACCGGTAGAATAACGAAATGATGCATATATGTAGATGAAAAAGGCTCGTTGGTACTACTTTTACTAAAGAATATAAACGTTGATGGAGACTGTTCAAATAGCTGAAATACAGTTAAGCTACACTCTCTTTGACCCGTTGCAGATAAAGGGGTGAAACGTGTAAGCATTTGAGACATGCTTGTCCTGGTGCATATGCAATAAATGCAACGCACATTGCGTTGTACGGTCGACACAGATAGTCGACGAAAAATGCAGTTGGAGTGGCGGGCTACGTGGCGCAGTGGTAGAGTTCTCCCTTTAAGAATCCGTAGGCTGAGAGTTAGATCCCCGCTCTAGCCCAGTTTTCCAGCTGCTTAGTAAAAGGTCTGATGTCCCTCAGTTCCAACCTAGACTGACAAAACGGTTTTCTGCCGACTGCATGTAAGCATAGACTTTAGAGATTAACTTTTTTGTTTAGGCTTAGCGGTAGGCTTAGGTATGAGTTGATTCTTACGCTTACAGTTAGACGTAGGCTTAAAAATGTGCTTATACTACTGTCACCGCCCTTCTATATAAATTTTGTAAATTTTCCGGTTTTGGACTAAATTTTGAGGCTTAAACTTTGCCTTAAAGCTTCGTTTAAAGTAATGCTTAAACTCGTGTGAGAATATAATTGCCAAAACGGTTTGCTTCTTTATATCGGCAAAGTTGTCAATTAAAAATATTAAAATTAAATTGTGTATTCAAAATTTAACTACATCATCATCGCTCGCGAGTTATCAAACAAACAGTAGTTTGATTTGACTCAAAAAATGTGATATTCGCACCATTTGTTAGAGACAATTTCACGCCAATATACAACAATTTAAGTTATAGTTTTAATGTGACGAGAGTTAAACAAGAGTTTACGCTTGTTTACACGGGCGGATCGGTAACCTACAAAAATTGTCGGAAAAAACAACTATGAGAATATACGTTTTGACGAGTATCACACCGAGTGTTACACAACGCATCAAAGCCGCCACAATAAAACCGCTTCGTGACCTCAACAAAATTTTTCAAGTTTACGGAAGTTTTAATGAAATAATAATAATAATTTTAAAATTTAATTTTAGGATGGGTTTTTTACCGCTCAACATCCATTGCTCGCAATTATGTCATAAAAACGCTAGAAAAATTTTTGTGGCGGTAAAACTTTGAAAAATCAAAAAGTCATATGTGATCCTTCATCGTCTTATTTACCTCGCAAAGCGAAATTTTATTTGCTGCCAAATAAGCGAACAAACTCGTAGGCCAATTTTATTTTTACAGGTGTAACAGAAGCCTAAGCATATTCCTAAACCCAAACTTAAACGCAGGTGCAACGATAAGTCTGATAGTGAAATTAATGTTAAGCGAATGCCAAAAACAAAAATTAGTCTAAAGCCTAAGCCTAGGAAGGCCGAATTATATGCGTAAAACAGTCACCACATTGTCAAATGGTGTTCGCTATCGAAGGGCCTCGCTCGAATAGATTGAACAAACGGTTTGGAAACCACTTATAAATAGGACCAAATTCTAGTCATTCTAAAAATCAACCGACGCTTTGAACTCAACAGCAGTGAGCAAATAACCTTGTACGGTTAAACATGGACTATTAGCAACAGAGCCTCGGAAAGCGGTGTAGTTACTTTTTATCAATAATCTGAGGACTTAAGACCACGGCTATTCTCCACAATCCGAAGCAATCTACCCAATTAAAATCATACATTACTTTTTATTCATTAACTAACCCTCCGGTAACCGTTAATAGGCTGAGTGGAAGACTTGTTTAAGGCGCCAGAAACGCTGAACTTCCGACCATGGCTATCCTCTATAATTTGAACCAATCTACCCGAATTAAAATCATCCGTTGCTTTTCGTTCATTAACAAACCTTGTAAAACCGTTAACAACACGCTGAGAGGAAGACTTCTTGACGCGGCAAGAACAGTTGTAAATGTAACTGGCTTGCGTTCGGGTAAAGTTAATCACTTCCGCAATGAATTTTCATGCTTCGTCCAAAGTCAAAGAAACTCGTGCTTTAACTTTAACAGGAACGCGCTTGAAATATCAAACTGCGCTAAATGGGCCAAAATGCGTGTTAGCATGCAATTATTTCAACTTCAATGAACAGTGTTTAAAATATTTTTTGATAAGTTTTAAATGTAAGCGGTGACGCAATACTTGTCGTGCGATGCCGTCCGTCACCGCCCGCCGCCGTTCGTCGCCGTACGGTAACGTACGTGAGTAATTGATGTACGATACAGCACGGTGACGCAAGGCGGACGGCGCCGGAAGGCAGCAGACGGCGCCGAACGATGACAGACGGCGGCGGAACTCATCAAAAGTATTGCGCCATCCTAAATAATTAGAATTCACTTGAACCTAAACTTGGCTGTAACCCTGATTCTACAACTTAAAAATAACGGCATTTTTATAGTTTGGACGGTATGTTTTGAACCCACAATATTGCCAATATTTTAAATTAAGGTTCACGTTCTAGGAATATTTGCAACCGGCATTTCTTATGTTACCAATTGAAATATAAAATCGCCAGACAAGCAAACATAAAGGGATTGGAATTTCACAACCACGGTTACGACGCGTTTGGTGCTAGAACGGGACAGCGACGGATCCTAAAATTTCTAACGGGTGAGCGGGCTGGAAAATCGTTTGAAACGCAATTTTTTACTGTATGCTATACATGTGCCAATTTTCTGCGAGTGGAAATATTTTAACTTGCAACGTAAGGTATATGACAAAACTAGCAGACAGCAAGAAATATATTAAGCTGTCATAAATTAATGCGTATAGTTGCAACTTAATAAAGTTTCCTAACTGAAACGCAATGTTTTTAATGTAACATTAAACCCTCGACCTCTGGTTCACCAAAACGTATGCGAGCGTAGCCAATCGTTCGATCTCACTCAATAAACTCTTGAAACAAATTGGTCTAGACTATAGTTGACACTACAACCAACGTTGCTACCAGACCTAAGTAATAACGCACGCAGCGGCAAAAGCAGAGCTTTGGGCCAATGTTACTTTAAGGGGCGTAACAGTAGATTAAGCGTATTCCTAAGCCTAAGCCTAAGCCTAAGCGTTGCAAAAAGGTGTTCCTAAGCCTAAGCCTAAGCCTAAGCGTAAAAAATGTAATCTAGAATCTAAACCTATTCTTTCACGGACCCGCCAGAAACCTGGACGCCCCTTGAAGTTACTTGGGCCGAAACTATTAATAGAAGGCGGTGTAGTCGACTGGCTTGAATGAAAACTTTTAGATACAACTCTTTCAAGAGAGCTAAAGTGCTTCTTAGACACGGATTTCCTGATACTAAATGATAAGTATACTACGAATCAGTCAAATTGTATAGATCAAAGCTAGTATACGAGTGAGTGGTAAGCTGTATAGCAATGATGCAATTGTCGGTGAGTGGTAGCTGTACAAAGGGGATTATCGTCTCTAATTTTTCCAACGATTTTTTCATTTTTCGGGCAAATTTATACAGATGTAGAAGAGATGCGGAGGAGGTATTCCTTCTACAATTTTTGCAGATTTGAAAAGCTACTTTATACAGGCTGTAAAATAAACCTGCAGAGGTAAAAATAATTTTTCGCTTACTACGCTTGCCCGCAAACGAAAGTTTTAGACGTGGTTATCGTTTTTTGAACTATTCTGGTTACGTCATTGCTATTTTTCTCACGAAATATTATTCATTTATTAAAATAGTACATAAGCACTAGCGGATCCCGCGGGGGAGGGTGGAAGGTGGCGTACGCCTCCCCCCGTTAGAACTTTATTTGTCTTAAAATGGTAAGGTCCCCTACCTTGCAATTTTTTATAATTTTTTCCACAGACCTTTTTTGTGATAAAATGGTAAGGTCCCTACCTCACAATTTTTTGCAATTTTTCCCGCAGCATTTTTTGTAATAAAATGGTAAGGTCCCTATCTTACAATTTTTTACCTTCAGAAGATTTTTTTGCGATTACAATTTTTGCGTTTCTTACCCTTGGCCAGCTCGCCCCCCCGACAAAAATTTTTTGGATCCGCCTCTGTACATAACTCACGCATCCCTCCACCTGTATTTCTGAAGGAACCTTTTAGCAAAACATCCTGGACTGTTACCGGATAAGCTGGTTTAATAAAGACAAAGAAGTTAATGGTTGTGTTTCCGAAATCTTAAGTATTTACTTGAAACTCATGCTCCCTGCTTAGTATTATGGAAGTCCAGGCTTCTTTCTCATGGCCCTGGTCCATACTTGGCATCCATTTGTTGTTGTCCAAAAAGTTAAGCATTTGCTATGGTCAGTCACTTAAGTACTTAAGCATTAAATATATTCTTCCTAACATTTCAAAAATCCAACCAATGGCTGGGTTTCTGAAACCCTACATGACTTAGTACTTAAGTATGTCCTAAGCTGTTACTACGCCATTTTGTCGTTTTTAAAAGCGTACTTAGGTTAAATAAATAAGCTTTTGCTTTATATTAACGAGATATCGCGAGTTAACAATTATAATTAGGCCAACGCTAATATGACCGCACAGTTATTCTGTAATAAATCAAATTTAGTCAGTGGCTTAAGTATTTACTCAACTTAAGTACGCTTTTAAAAACGACAAAATGGCTAAGTAATTGCTAAGCGCATGCTTAAGTACTAAGTCATACTTTAAGCAGAGTTTCAGAAACCCAACAAATATCATTGAAGTTTCGGATTCAAGTTGTTACCTGGGCAGTCATTTTTCACTCTATATTAGGACTGAACACAAATGTATTGCAACGAAACCATTTATCGCAAACTGCGTTCATTTTTAAACGCTTTCCGCTATAACAACTGTACTCAAAGTTTACTGAATTCTGCGAATGCAATTTGCAACCTGGAATTGAGTAAAGATCCGTAGCCATAACGAAACTGAGGGACTCAAATCCTCCAGAAATATTTTAGCCTTCTATAGAATATTTTGTCCCGCTTATCAACATTTTATTTTAAATGCAAACCCCTTTTATATGTGTTTTTTCTGTTTTGATTACCTTAGCAGTTTGAGCTGGCAACAGAGCTTAACTCAACCTATAAATATACTCAAGCATAGGTATATGTCACATTGAAAATTTTTCTGATAACTTTCGAATAGATTTGTGCACTGAGACCACAAAACAAATTTTATTTTAAGTTTTGGCCGAAAAACATTGAATAATTATACGAAATTGCTCTTATTATAATGCCAGAAAATACGCAGACTTTGAAACAAAAATTTCCCAAAAATTTCAGTGAATTTCTACATCTCTGTTATTTTATTAGTCGTGTACTTTTTACACGACAGTCACTAAAGTTACAAAGATTAACTTCTGTTCGTCAAATCTTGAAAATCCTTCGTTTCTTGAGGATATTTTATAAAAAATTAAATTCCATTTTTTTCAAATAGTGAAAATTGAGAGTACACTAGGTCATTGGTGAATCCAAAAATTTCCGATGGCCGAGAGGCCGACAGACATTTAATAGTAGATAAAATTTCGCGAGCGAAATGATCGAGAAGCCAAACGCAATTTTAGTCAGACACGTTAAAAAATTAGTTTTGATCGACGTCAAAAGTCGAATCCTGGTGCTACTTCACTTGAATACACCAATGCACTACGTCTCCTGATGAAATTTCTTATCGCCACAGGAATGGTTTCTACAGACTTATTCATGCATATACATACATGTATATATACATATATATAATTTTAAATTTTGTCGATACCCAGAAAGTCACAAATTTATCGGGACTGCTCGGGCAATTATTTATTTTCAAATCTGTGAGAAAAAAATTAAATTATATTTGAGGACTCAAGTGAAATAATTGGAATATTGATAACGATGTACGTACAATGCCTTGAAGATACGCCACGCCGTCAAAAATTTGTTTAATTTTGCAAAGTTTCTGCTGAAAGTTCAACATATACACGTAAAATTTTAACTGTGGCTGTGACCAGGGTCGTAAAGGAAAAAATATGCGAGATACCTATATTCCCTTCCGAGTTTGTTTGTGCTTTTAAGCGAGTCCTCCCGAAATGAAACAATTGACCACGCCCATGAAAATAGCTCCTATCAATGTACGCCTGGAAGTTGTGTTGCTGATTATTTCGATTACAAATGTGTTTGTAATTAAAACAATAATAGACCGTTACAATTAAGGATTGCGCTATACTTTCGTTGACGCGCGGCGCCGTCTGCCACCGTCCGTCACCCGTGCGGCGCCGTCCGTCACCGTCCGTCACCCGTGCGGCGCCGTCCGTCACCGTCCGTCACCCGTGCGGCGCCGTCCGTCACCGTCCGTCACCCGTGCGGTGCCGTCCGTCTTCGTTCATGTACGATAACGTACGGTGACGGAGGATGACGTACGATGACGTATGGCGCCGGACATCAAGTATAGCACAACCCTAAGTCTTGCGTAACTTTTGTTTGAAAATATGATGTTCAAAGCAAAAAATAATTGAAATTAACTTTTAATACTTGAATTTTAGACAACTGACTTCGCACCATATCTACACTTCTTTCAGTTGAAACTGGCTTAAATTTGGTTAAATTAGCGTTCATCATAACGTAAATTAATTTTGATTGTTAAATCGAGTTGCACTGCAATAACTCAAATCCTTACATCTAAAAACCAGAAACCTGAGGTAATTACGGATATACATATTTTTTTTAATTATGTATCGTTCGTAAAAGGTTTTTAGTTACAAAGTACTAGTCAAAGTGGTGTCAATATGTGCCACACCAATATTATAAGAAGAAATCAGTACACCAACTTTCTTCATTGATGCGAACTAGCTATGTCTATTTTTTGTAAATAGGAAATTTTAGGCACAAAAATTAGCTAAAAGGATGTCTAAACTCACCACGTAGATTTGTGAAAATTTCAACACAATCAATATTAATATTTTTGTTAAATATACTAAATCATTATATTACTAATAATTTGTGCTTACCTTTAACTGGTATAAACACTTCGTTGCTTAGTATTGGCAAAGCCAAGTCTCCAGTATCACCTCTGTATACAGCTGATCCAGGCATTGTCCGCCGTGCTCCACAAGGTTTGCTCGGACTGTTAGAGTTTAATCGGTCACAGTTAAAACAAGAACACAACAGTGGCCGCAACAGTTCCATAATTAATGCTTTAACTATGATACAATTATTGTGTTGAATTAGCTGCCTTTGAGAATTATTAATTGTAATTAATATTAAAAAAATCGTTTCAGAATACTTTGTACAATCAAGTAATATACAGAGTGCGACCGGATATCTGTATCCGGTTTTAGTATCCGGTATAAACCTAGTGGATACTGGATATTTACGGTTGTGGTGCCGAATATCATAAATATAGTTTCCATGAAACTTTTGGTAAACTACATGACTGTTTGTAGCAGGAAAAAAATTTAGTTTGCCTAAAAGCTGTGTCATATTATTTAAAAAATTAGAGATTGAAGTCAAAATTGATAACTTCTTTTCCTAGAAATCGACCAAATTTTTGTTGGCAGCAGAGGAATTAATAAAAATCTGGCAAAGCATTAAAAGCACAACTGTAACTGACCGGAAATTACTATCATTGTGGTAAAATACACCAGAAAATGTTATATGGGTTTTGATCCTTGCCGCTATTTCCAACGCAAATTTTCGGTTCCTGGTTTAAAGCAAATATGTTTACAAAGTCCATAATTAGGAAACTCATTGAATACCACAATTTCACCTGCTAAATAAACATCATCGTTGTGCTTTGAATAATTGGCCCATGTAAAGATCAGGGACGGAACGTTTTTCTGTGGGACTAGAAAAGAGTAAGCTTAAGCTTTAGACTAATTTTTTTGCTTGGCTTAGGCTTAGATTTAGGCTTAGGAATACACTCATTCTTACGCGTAGGTTTAGACTTCGGCTTAGGCTTAGGTTTAGGAATATTCTTATAATACTGTTCTGTCCGTGTTCTTCACATTGGCCGAATAATCTAAGAATGTTGTCAGAGTTAAAAAGAAGATGCAAGAAATTCACCGCTAAATTCGGCACACTATATTAGCCATCTTCCTTACAATATATAGCTAACTCGCCTGAAGGTTTGCGCAAAACCTGCAGAACTATGCCCGTTTTACTTATGTCGAACGTAGTTCAATAGTCATTTTTCACCACTCACATTTGTTTCAAAAACTTCTAAAGTTTTTAGTTTTGATAAATTCGGTCAACCGACATTTACCAACTTTGTCAAATACTTTGAAATTTAAAGCAAAAAATTTAACCAATATTGAAATATAAAAAATCTCCAAAACCAACAATTTTAACCCTTTATCACATGAATATTTTCTATTTTCCCTGAGACCTACTTTTATGATAGGATTCGAACTCCAGTGACTGGAGTGGAAGGCGTATACCATCACCACTCAGCTATAGGAGCTTGACGCTCGAGCCCGAGGGGGCTCTCACGTCTTGTGGTGATTTAGTACCATGTATACGTGTTGCAATTGTTAAACACGGTGCGATATATACTATTTAGCGTATATACACTGCGCTGAGTTGCCTATAAGCAACTCAATGTGAGAAGAGGTTATAGATAGTAAACTGAAAATTTTTCGCTTAAATACTGCAGGACAGTGACACCGGTGTTTAGTTTGTTTCACTATAATTGCGTTTGGCTTCTCACTCGCTTCGCTCGCAAAATTTCTGTTCATATTGATATATGGCAAGTCATCAATAAGAAGAAATTTCCAAATTTACCTCTGGTAAAAAGTTTAAATCAGTTTTTAATTACTAGAGTGGCACTATACTTGTCAGCGACGCCGCTCGTTACTGTTCGTCACCATACGGTATCACACGCGAATAACTCACGTACGATACCGCAAGGTGATGTAAGGTGACGGACGGCGCCGGACGTCGTCAAAAGTATAGCGCCACGCTCACGTGACCAAGAAAAAGTAAACAAACGAGTTTGTTTGCGACAGAAAACAATCGTAAAGATTGGACAAAAGTTATTGTTTGACGGAAATGACGTTTAATCAAAAAATAGCATCTTTGTTACACCACTTGGTTCCAATGTGGCTGCTTCAAACTGCAATATATTATTTTAACGTTTCATCGGGTAAACAATCGTTTGCCATTTAGTGTTTTATCATTGCTGTAAACACTGGTAGAAACAACAGTTGCGTAAGATATCATTTCGGGAGGGACATAACCTCGCGTATAACGAATTTTTTTACCTCTACAATTTAAAAATGTGATTTTAAAACCTGGTAAAAGTGATCTTCTTGTCACAACAGAGTTTTCTTGGGGGATACAGACCCTCTCTTTTCGGTTGTTTACACTCCTGAAAACCAAACGGTGATTTGGTTTTCAGGAGTGTAAACAACCGAAAAGAGAGTGTCTGTATCCTCCAAGAAAACTCTGCTGTGACAAGAAGATCACTTTTACCATCTTTTAAAATCGCAGGTGCTATGCGCTGCTTATGCTTAAATTTAATATCAGTTATACGGTTTTCTGGTACGAGACTGTTCTGTACCCCCCTTTTCTAAAAATGGAATCAAAGTTCACATCTAAAATTTTAATAGAAGGTTCCAAACAAGCGATATCTCCGAAATTAGAGGTTTGAAAATCGCACGATAGGCAAAGGGTAATAAACCCAATTCCGTATTGGGCTAGCTGATACAAATACTCATTTCTGATTGGCTAAGTAATCTCTACTTGTTAGAAACAAAACAGTTTTTTACTAAGCTAAGTGGAATCAAGCCAGATTACGGCTATCAAGTAACCAATCAGAAAACGAGTAAGCCTTTTCCTCACCTAAGCGTATTAAGCGTAAGTCCAAGTATAAAACTCCCGCCTAAGCAAAGGCGGATCCAAAAATCTCAGACGGAGGTCGGCTGGCAAATGTTATGAAACGCAATTTTTAATGTACCAAAATCAATAATATAGGAGAAACATAAATTAAGCGCTGCGCTAACAATATTTCAATTAGCAAACGCCTGTGCGATTCAAACACACGCACAAAATTATAAATTCATTTTGTGAATTTGTTTTGAATATCGTCAAAGAAAGCAATGAAAAACTTTTGCTTCTCGTGGTTCCGTTGAGTTCCCACGGGGTCTAAGTTCACGCGGTATGGCTGACCACGCTCTGTTCTCACGCCATCTACGTTCGCGGACCGCATAAAACGTAATTTTTCAAGCATTAAATTTGTGAATGAACTTATGTTATAATACGAGCAAAACTGTATATTGTTTCCAGACCCGTAGCCCAGCTCACCACCTTGATAAACGAGGCTAAAAACATTTTCAGGAGGGGCATACAACGGGTTTTGATGACACGAAATTAAGTTTTGACTTAACAAATCTGTTATCTAAAGCGAAAAAGTGTTTACTTTTTTTAGTTTACTAAGCTTGTAGCGTGAGAAAATTTTAGGAAAATTGTTGTATAAAAAGTGGGGCCGCTCCAGTATTACCCTGTCGGATGAAGTAATCTACTCTTTGATCTTTGAATATCAGGAGGGTTGCCGTAGTCCACGCAGGTAGCACAAATTGCGTCATTGGCACGGCTGAGGTTTCCGTAGCCCCCCGAACGTGTGAGAAGGTAGCGTTACTATTAACATAATGCCTAAGGCTCAAAATTTTTTAAATAGCATAGAAGCATTGGATTCGCTTCTGCAGGATGGAGGCAGGGGGGTAGTCGCAGCATTGGATCAGAGACAATTTCGTGTTAAGTTGGCATCGTAAAATATACGAATCAGGCCCGTGGATAGCTCACCTGGCCTGTGGGGAACAAAATATTTTTCAGAAGAAGCATACAAAGGTTTTTGTTGACTTACAAGCAAAATTGAAAATTTCCCGGGGGGGGGCGCAAAATCATTCAAAGCGGTTGAACCCCCTCTGGTCCACCTTGACATCGGGCCCAAAACACACGCAAACTAATACTTTAAAAATCGCGGCCAATGTTACTTTAAGCGGCGCATGAGTAGATTAAGCGTATTCCAAAGCCTAAGCCTAAGCCTAAGCAAAAATGTAATCTAGAACCTAAACCTACTCTTGTATGGACCCACCACAAACCTGGACGCCCCTTAAAGTTAACATGCCCCAAAATCGCAGTGAACATTAAACATTTTACACTGTTGATGAAAATCTACATACACTTTACCAGATGCAGATTTTGTAAAGTACTTGACGAGTTAGGTCTGAGTGCACTCACCTCACATACAAAACGCGACTAAGTTGTATACAGATAAATATAACGCCTGTCAAACGCCTTAAAAAAGTGCGAAAATACATTAATGGTAATTTGTTACAAAGTTGCGTGAAGGTTGAAAAAACAATGTTTCAAGGGCAACGAATTGGCAAACTATGGAAAGTGAAACAAAACACCCCTATATGATGAATTCGGCGCTTTTGTAGCTTTGCCCTCCACTGGCAGAAAAGTGTTCTTCTCACAAATTGGCCACGTATGGCTAAAGATCGTAACAATAGTATAAGCATGTTCGTAAGCCATCACTCTGAGCCTATAGCTACACAAGCCTAAACCTAAGCGTAATTTTTCCACTGCACAGGGGAGACCGTAAAACAGCCAATAATTCTGGTAGCAGAATGAGTTTCGACCCATGAATTATTCCTACCCCGCCTGTCTATTATTACTTGTTCTCAGTAGCGGCGTACGTGCGTAAACATTACAATTGCTAAAAACAATTGTCAAGACTGCACAGCGTTGCATTCATATACATTCTTTTACGTACCAACATAAGGGTAATCTACTCCAAGAGAGTACTGGTAAAGTTACGTGTAGTCTCTTTGTGGCGAGTACCGCCATTTTGAAATCGTCATATCAGTTGCCTCTGCCTACCAATAAATTTTTATGCACAATCGTGCCACTGTAGTGCCATGGCAAGGGTATCCAACTCACGCCCTAACCTGTGGGATTGGACTTCGTAATTTATATGTTTCAGTGGAAAAGCGATAAAACAATGAAATCAAACCTATGAGATCGAACTCCCGAATTTGGTTTGGTTTCATCATTTTGTTGCTCGTTCTCTGAAACATAATTTTGTTAAATTGTGGTTTTAAATCCACGCGGAAAGTAAGACACTTCTAAATTTTTAGCTAGAAAATTGTCCGTTCTTAATTTTTAAAAGCAAACAGTTTGCGGCCCATGTTACGTTAAGGGTCGGCCAGGTTTCTGGTGGACCTATAAAAGAGTAGGTTTAGATTCTAGATTACATTTTTTGCTTAGGCGTAGGCTTAGGCTTAGGAACTTATTTTTGCAACGCTAAAGCTTAGGCTTATGCTTAGGAATACGCTTAATGTACTGTTAAGCCGCTTAAAGGAACATTGGCTTAGTCTGCGATATTCTAATTTCGAACGTTTATTTAAATTTTACAAATAACTAATGATATGCCTACAAAATTATTGGACAAAAATAATTGAAATGTTCCAAAAAGGGTAGCAATTCTGCACTCAGGTTTGTACAACATCATTTTATTAAGTTTCCTTTACCTTAAAGTCTCAATACCTACGAAACATTTGAGAATGCAAAAAAATTATTTGAACAAATTTCAAAATGTTCTATAATCACGAAACAGTTTGTACTAAAATATCAACTGAAGACGTTCAACAATTATACACAAGTTTCGGTGTTTTGTCACTGTCGGAACTTTATTATTTTATAACGGGGCGCGGGCAACATATAATAGTGAAAAACGCTAGCGAGCAAGACTCCAACCGCAACTTTCAGTACTAAATCTTAATACAAAATTTTGGTTTTGAACCCTGCTAGCGAAACGATGCCTTCGATGGCCCTTTCTTGGATCTGCGCAATGTTTCGCGGATAAATTTCACATTTTTCGAAACGACAAAAACTGTTTCGAACAGCCTTTTAGTGTTTACGCCGAGCGCAGTAAACAAACGACAATTCACACTGTTTTTGTTTATGAACATACATGAATTGAAACTAAAGCGACACTAGTAAAGAGTGTGGTAGTTGTTTAACAAGTGCAAACTGCAATCTGCGAAATTTTACAAGGAAACTAAAAGCTTAGCGGCAACGGACACAAGGGGGATGTATACCAGGGATACATAAAAACCAAAATTTATGGCCAAAAAATACACTGTAACTTGTAATCAAATTTCTATCCGCTCAGATGGGTTCAAAATTGATTTCTCGCTCGCCATGCGAGCAGCAGAAAAGATTATTAATCTTTCTTTGAAATTTAATTCCCTTTCGAAATGAAATCTGACTACCGCACCTAGTGGGAGGGTGACGAACGGCGGCTGAAAAATTATTGCCGCAGTAAAGTTGTGGCGACCAAGTTGTGCAAAAGTATATTAACACAACCGCCTGCGTAAACTTCGAAAACTATGCAACGCTTTTAGAGAATTTTTTTGAACAAATATTTACTTAAAATATCAATGAAATAATGCGCGTGTTAATAGCGAAGAAGTTTTGAGTAAAATTTCAAATTATTCAATTGAAGCAATTGTTTACCTCAATCTTAAACTGGTCTTCTCAAAGGTGTGAAAAGTGTATTTTAAACCTCAGTTTAATAGTCGGTTGACAATGGGAACAAGTTTACACTGTAAATTCCAATGAGTTTTTTAACCAACTCAGAAGGAAATATAGTTATTTCTGAGTTAATAACAGTAAACTTTAACTCACTCTGAGTTGACTTGATTCTCACTGTGAGTTGTATTGATTCTGGGTGAGTTGCTTATTAAACTCAGAATGAATTGAATCAACTAAAAATTCTGAGTTCTGATAGTCTTAACTCAGACTGAGTGATTCAACTCATTCTGAGTTAAAATCAACTCACTGGAATTTACAGTGTACGTTGGTGCGGTTGGCCAATATATAGAACAATGTTCTTAAGCCTAAGATTATGACTGTACAAATGAGCTTTTAGCTAAAGCTAAGCCTAAGCAAAGAATAGTCTATAAAGCTTAAGCTTAATCCATTGTGGTACAACAGAAATAAAACCGTTTAGTTTATCTCGTGTGATGTGAATCGCATTTGGTTGCTAAAATCGGGATATTTTAAAATAGCAGTTTTTCCCAGAACAATAATAATGATATATTTCATTTTATATTCGTTAAATTTATTTGACCATGTGAGAAAAAAATAAAGCAGTTGAATTGAAGAAAAATAGAATAAAGGATTTAAATTTCTAGCACCCTCCCAACAACTGCATCCAATCAACAATATTTAACATTAACTAAGGTCGGCTTTCCATACGTGTTTAGGTCAAAAGGTACATTACCGTTTTTGAAATAAAATGAAACCGGTATCTTGCTCCTAGCGGTTTCCGATCGTTTAGGCATATATATAAAATTTTAATTTAGACACTAAATGAGCTCAGTGTTCTTTTAAGGTTGCTATGGTCGGTGAACAATTTTAAACTGCCTGCAGGCCTCTGTGCGCATACATGAAAGCAAAAGATTAATTATATTTTCGGGTTTAATTGGTCGCTTTCGGGCAGAAATTTTATACGAGAAATATACAGATTTTCGAGATGCTGTATCAAAAGCCTGTATTCTTAAGTGTGTACAGCACCTATTATCAGTTGGCGATAGGTCATGTAACTTTCGAACCATAGTGAATGCTGAGGCTCAAAATCCAGCACATTTGTCGCATATGATTTGTTCTACCTCTGCACTAATTTTGAGTTCAACAACAGCAATAGTTAGTGAGTTTGAAAACATATTACTAATTGATGATAGTTACTATTACAGATTGTAAAAAAATGGTCCTAGTATGCAACATGAACTACGTGAAAATAACTCAAGTTTCTACGTTCAAAACATTCAGCTGAATTAAAAGTATATATCGACCTGTAGCCAGATTACCTTGACATTGGGTAAATATTTTCAGTACTGGCGTACAACGGTTTGCGATGACTTACAAACAAGGTTGAAAATTTTCTATATGGGCTCCAAAATTCTTCTCAGTAATTTCACTTTCGATATTCTAGAAAAATTTTCAGTTTTAAATTTTAAACCGGTACCATACCAATTTCGTTAATTATAATTTACATTATGTATTTATTTTCAAAACATTTGCATGACAATATTCCGCACTCATTTAGGAATCACATCTCGTATCGGAACCACCGATTATACATCATTACAGTAAGTGTTACTGTTTTAAAAATCATACAGCGATCATATATTTTCAACAAATTTTATTCGGAATTTGGCATATTTATTCGTGATTTTAGATTAAAATTTAAATTTTAACTTAAACTTCGATTAAACGTTTTAAACTCACCATAAGGAAGCACAGCAACAGCACCCAACCTCTGAAATTATGTTGGAAATAAACAGGAGTGTATACAACTAAAGTAAATGAAGACGTCAAAAAATATCCAAAACTTGAACAAAAAATCTTCTCCAGAGAGTTGACAAATTTTCTCCCTCGCTTCATGAGCTCATCAAAAAAATTTTAAGCTAAAATTATGTTAGCTATGAAATCATGGCTACACCCCTGGAATTCAGCCTACCCAAACGCTAACTAAAATCCGCTTGTCAACAGAGCATATAACTTATTAAACCTCATTTTCCGTAGTTTATTCCGTGACTTAAAACTAAACTTTATTTAATTGCGCTGCAGTAAAACAAGTTGACCGCAGTAAAGAAATCACAAATTATTCAACAGCGATAGGTTTTTGATTCAGGTAAAGTTCTAGCAAGCATAAATCCAACGAGTCCAGGGCCGCAACTACGGTGTGTGGAATCGAGGTTGGCCATCGTTCATACGAGCTTCACCCCCCGCGACCTAACAATTTATTTCTGCAAATCGGAAAAAATTTACGCTAAGAAAAATTTTCTCTGTCCCCGCTGTCAATCTGCTCTTCTAACCCATCTACTTAGAATTTATGAATGCGGAATTGAAAGAGTCGCCATTAAAACTAGCCATGACAGCTTCCGGTCTACGCGAAATAAAGAGGTTTCATTTCAATTTTGACTTGTATAAACGATTTAGCATTTTTCTACTTTGTGACCACCTACTTAGCATGACCATGTTAAACTACTAAACTATGATATATGTATATATAATATATATATATGTCTGTATGGTCTAAAAACCGGAACATGTTAAGCCATAGAATCGCTAACTAAAAATGAAACCTAAATAGTTTACTACACAAATGCGGTTCTCAGAAATCTGGGTCATTTACGGCGAAAGGTTGGCAATTTGTTTGCTAACAACTACTTTACTTGTTAGAGACCAATAATATTGAAACAATAACATAGAAATTATAAACCGCGGCAGATCTTAGGGCTCACGAGCTCTTAAGCTCATCAAATTAAGTGTTTTATTCTGGTTTTTTGCGCATTTGTTTCATAAATTGACGATTAATATAGGTTTCCGAAGACTCTTGTAATTAGTTTAGGCTTGTGTTTAAGATTGAAGCAGTAGAAGTGCAAAAGAGCTTTCTCAAGTATTATATCTAAACTTATAGCCAAAAAAATAGATAAATTTGAAATCTGGCGTTATACATAAACAACACACACACATATATATATACATTATATATATACATAATATATATCTATATATCTATATACGTCAGTAGCATGCCAATGATTTCATTTTTCGGAAAGAATTCAGTACAAGAAATCATAATTGTATGCGAGCCAGAGTGGGACATTCCTCGCGGGTACCCGCGGGTAAACAGTTTTATCACGCGGGTAAAAATTCAAAGATTTTACCCGCGGCAATTAAGTTTTATGGTGGAAAACCTACGCAATAATCTGTTTTATTTCTGTCAGGTGCAGTCCGTGCATTTTTAGCTGGGTTTGAAATATTGTTGTTTCTAGTAAAATTTCATTTGTAAAATTCATTGAAGCTATATCGCAAAACTTCATTGAAGCGCGAATCACCAGCGATCTTTAAAATAGTCGTTTGACTTCAGGCGCGGGTAAAACGTGGGTAAAAAATTCTTGTTTGTGTGGTTAAAGCGCGGGTGGGGTAAAAAATCCTTACCCACTTCCCACTCTGATGCGAGCTCAATGCGGTGAAAATTATACACACAACTTGATAGATTTTTACTGGAATCTGTAAATCTAAAATTTAAACACGAGACCCCAACGCAAACGTCAAACATTTTACCCCAGTCTTAATTCTGAAACTGTATCCAGCATATATTAAATATATAAGTATTTTAAGTTCAGATTATCCCCACAATACAAGTAGGACTTAGAATAAGAAACAACAATTTAAAAACAAACACATTTTTGAAAACCATATCCATAATACCACACTGTTTTCAGCTGGGTCGCTTTTAAACCAGAAAAATGGTTTGTGTCACAAGTGAACCGAAACCAAAGTGTAGTATTTTTCTGGTTCGACACAAACACTCGATAAAGTTATCACGTTTGAAATGACAACAAAAAATTTTTTTTCGCTGTCGTCAAACCGCAATAACACCGACACTGCAAGGGGCGATCCGCGCTGTAATTTTTAGAGAAAAGAATAAAATGCAATTTTGCTGGCTTTAAGGTTATCTCGCTCACTACGCTCACTCGCAAAAAAACCTTTTAAACGAGGTAATACCCTCGTAAAAAGAAACCGAGGCAGCGCGCCACTTGATCACTGCAAGTTTGTTTTAGCTTATGTTTCTATGACCAAATCATACAATTGGCCACTAGGGAATTTTACAATACTGAAACACTATACCGCGAGTTGTACTTGTACAGATCAAAAATATATAAACGACAGTTAAAATTACCAACATTTTCCAGTTCAATTCTTATTGTTACTCCGATTTGAACGCAATGCTAGCAGCGACACTTTTCAAGCTTTAACTGCAACGATAATTACAGTACAAAAACGCATATTAACGAGCCAATGAACGTGGGTGCCACTCTGGTCCAGCCCAACGACTCAACAGGAATCAAACCAAAATGTTGTAATATGGTTTAATAGTAAAATGGCGTTTGGTTTCTTGCTGGTTTCGCTCGCGGTCAGTTTTTTTCACGAGTAAATGTCGCGGGGCCGTCCCGAGTCAGAGTTTCTCAATCCGGTAACTGGAGCAATTTTGAATGAGCCTTTTTTGGGTTCTTTCCGCAACTGTAATTTTACAAGCTATTTGTTCGATTATGATATACTGAAATTGTGTTGTACTGGCCAAAACGATGCTATTTTTATCTGACAGTTTCGTGTTTGAGGTCAGCTGCCGTATACACGAGAACAGCGCTTACAAATTTTGGCCAAACACGGCCGTAACAGTAGCATAAACATATTCCTAAGCCTAAGCTTTATAGTGAAAACGTGAGCGACGGTAAACTCACATAGAAACTCCAACCCAAAAAAGTGCTGCTTTCAACAAACCAACAAGCAAGGGCATACAAAATAAAGGTTTAATGGTTTAACAACCAAATTTAGGATTTTTCTAAGGATGTTCCTAAATAGTTTTTCGGATGGGACACAAGAAACCCCACTAGGAAATTTTATAGAAAGTAACCCATTTTTAAAATCATGGATACGCCTATGTGTATTGATGTGCCTTCAGCTGGCGTTACAAGATTCTGTCCAACTAATTGGTTTACGTGTGACTCGCTCTATCTGTTTGATATCAAAAGATTTCGAATCAGTTACACTGTAAACCTTTGCGGCTTCGTACTTCCGTGGTTAGCGGCTTCGTACTTCTGTGGTTAGCTATAGATGTGTACGCTACCCGCGGGTAACGCGGGTACGGGTAAGAACATTTTGACGTGTATATACGTGCGGGTAAAGAATTTCACAGCACGGGTAAAAATTTGTGATCCTTTACCCGCCCAAAATTTTTATAAAAAACGGCAAACAACCTAGTTTTAACGGTGGTTGGTGAAATGTGCGATATTATTTGGTGTTACACTTTTTTTACTGAATGGTTTGTTTTGAAAGCTACGAATAATGAGTGTTTTGTCACGTCAAGCGACTCAATACATCTGCACTCTTAAATTACACGATTGTATTGAACGCATAAGAAAAAATAAGCTCGGGTAAAGGCGGGTAACGGATACAAGAATATTGCATGGGTATACCTGCGGGTAGAAAAAATAAAATTTCCGCGCGTAAACCGCAGCGCGGGTAAAAAATCTTTACCCACTTTACACCTCTGGTTAGCTATGTCATTTCGTGTTTGAAAA
>JASANG010000833.1:0-50121 GCA_030248215.1 Enoplolaimus lenunculus
AAAAGAATACCCTGAACTATTGAGGTGCTGCAGTGACTAGTGAGTGACCCGAATAAGAGGTGGGACTGATATTTATTTGACTCTCCAGAGATATCCCCGCTCTTATTCGGTTACGGACTCTTATTTACTTTTAACCCACGCTCCGCCACCCTTCGTTACTTATATATATTTGGCCCTGGATTCATTTATGCGCTACAATTTTGACATTTATGACTCTAATTAGGGTTTAGGGACTCTACGCGCTTACGGACTCCTATTGATTGGGACTCAAAATGGGTACCCCCTCTTATTCGGGTCACTACAGTACTGCACTCAAAATAATGTTCTGATATTTAAGAAAAAATTGCTTACATTTGAGAAATATGATTAGCAAGGTGCGCTTGAAAAGTATTTCTGTTATAAAACAGAAATGTTTTCAAAAAACGTTTTGAAATAAAATCTGAAAATCAACGTTTTCCAGTCATTTTTAGAAAAATTGTCTTAAATGTCTGCAAAACTTTTCAGATTTTCCGCAGAAAACACTTTTCTGAATAAATTCAGAAATACTTTTTTGTGTGTAAATACCGATTTTTAGAATTGTATCTTTTACGCTCATATCAATTTGTTTGGTCAGGGTACTTCCTTTAGAGCAACAAGTTAAAACAAGTGCTTAAGAAACGAAAATCGAGGTTCGGAAACTCAAAAAACACAAAATCGAGTTTCGGATATCCGGATATCCGGATATGAAAAAATATCCGATGCCCATCACTATTATTGACGCAGCAACAAGCCAGAACGACAGCTATCTAGATTATCACACAAGATCGTGCATAGTAGTGTGTTTGATCAGGAAATTGTAATGACTTTTTCTTTTCTGTTCGAAAAATTAAGAAATGGTCTGTTCTCATAATATAATCATTTAGTAAACCCCAGTTGGCACATCACTATATGTATTAACGTGTTACAGACTTCTAGAATTTAAGTCGATTGTTATAGCCAGGGTGGCACCGATTCCACGATTTGACCGACTAGGAATTTGAATCCATTGCTAATTTGCTGAATCCGAATCTCAATCCAAATTTTGCATGTTACAAATATAAGATATATCTATAATTCGTCGCGGAATATCAACGCAATGCCAACGGCATGACTTCTTAACGTTAATATATTTTGTGACGGACCTCAGTTCTGAAATTTGTAACCTGAAACAGAAATATTGATTTATATAACAAGTTATTTAAAATTTTTGTTGCTTAAAAATGAATCCGAAAATTAAATTTTGGCGAATACGTATCCGAACCTTTTTTGCCACTATTTGTAAATATAGCACCTATCACCAATTAAACGATAGCGTTTTCAAACTGACGAAATGCAGTTGTATCCTAAGATTTGCGCAGTGGTAAGTAGGGTGTATCAAATTTACTAAACATGATTATTTTAGAAGCTCGAAAGACGCAAACCTATCACCAACTGAATAGGGTTACACTTGCAAGAATACGGGTACACATACATCATCCAAACCTAGCTGATCTGAAAAATGGCTTTGATCAACTTTTGATTAAACTAAATTCTAGATTTTAAGTCAGGTTTTCACGTAAACTGATGTTAGGCTGCAGCAACATGACATAAATATATTAACTCTAAACTTAAAAGGTTTCAAATTAATATGTTAGTCACGAAACAGACTTAACTTTTCGGCTAACGTTTGATAAATTGGAGTCCTCTTCTGCCTGTGTCAACAGATCTTATGGCAAAGTCACCACTAATAGCTCAAAAATCCAGTTTTGCTCAAAGCATATACTTTAATACTGTTGCAGAAGTATAATCTAAAACACTAAATAAGTGCACTCATAAAATTTATTCCTAATCGATACAGTATACAATTAAAAAGTTAAAAATTTGGTGGATTGTTCTTGATGCATTGATTTTGTCTAAAACAAAAACAGAATAATTAACGCGATTCGTCAAGAAAACTAATTGAGATGGACTACGACAGTTAATAGTGAGCAAGGAATTCCCCCTTGGGACAGCATCTTACGACTGTCACAACTCCCAATGAAGGGTGTACACTACTAAAGGATAACCTAAGCTAAATTTATCCAGGATCTATCAAGCACAACTCACGCCACTATACTCAAACTCGATAACGGTCCAAAAATCAACAAACTACAACAAGTAGTAAAATGTTTACATACATTTTACAGGTTCCAAACTTGCGATTTAACTGCAGAAACTTCCAGAATACCCATAACAATAATGACATATAGATATGATAAGAAACTTAAATGGGGTAAAAGTTCACAGAACATATGGTAAAGAATGAAACGAGAACCCAACATTTGGTAGGAAATGGGGAATGGACGCCTGAAAACATATAAATAGACATATACAAGATCACAGAAAACATGTTTTAGAATTGACTCAAACTGAATAAAATGACATGAATGGGCAAAAAGGGAATAGCGCATTGCGAAGAGCGCATAAAAATTGGTAGGACAGTATAAGGATTATTACCTAAAAATATGAGTTAAAGCACATCTAAGTGTGAGAAGTTCGTGATTTTAGTCAAGCCCTGTATCCTGTATCCTTTTATGCAGTTCTTATTCTCGATGTATGCTTATCGCTCTGATTCAGTAAACGCGGCCGGTATATGTTTATTAAATCCCAACCCGAATCCCGTATAACACCAAATATCCAATATTCAATACCAGTAAATCACAGGTTATGCAATTTAACTGGCAACCTGAGCCGGAATCCTTAAAGCCGACGCCTGAATCTGGTTTAATCCAGCCACTGGTTTTACCGATAGCAATATTTTACTGTTTCCCAGAATCCGTGCAATTCTAACCCTGTTAGAACTCCACCCTGATAAACCGTGCACTCTAACCCCGTTAGAGTTACACCAAATTTCCGACCAATCTAACCCCGTTAGATTTGGCCAAGCCGTTGTAGAATAATAAAGATTTATTAGACTACTTTTCCCAGGTTCTCCGGTAATTCCCATGTTTGCCTTTAACACATGACACCAGTATTCTATACTGGGTAAACCAAGCGGCTTGCGCTACGCCGATTCAATTCGTACCACCGTGGTTTCCTTCACATGCCTGCCACCGTGACTATACTTGAACTAGTATGATTCAACTTACTTACCCAAGCTCCGTTCGCAATCCAACCGTAAAGTTCTTAACGCAACAATACAAAGTAACCGTAAAAACGCCTCCGTAAAATATAGTTCACCGCCTCGTACTAGCTCTAGAATAATACTTATTCCGGTCCTGGCTACCCCTTTTGCATCTCGACCTCATTTGCATTTCACCGACACCCACAATTGGGTGTCCGCTATGCGGTTGAGGTCCAGAGCCACGCACCCTGTACACTCCTTTCTACAACAACAACAACAACAGTAACAAAGCACCATTTCGGTGCTGACATAGCCTAGCTATGTCGTTATCCGCAAAAATAGCCAGCCCGATATGCGACACTATTCAATGGCCACGCAGGGCCCAGGTAACTTTTACATTGCGGACACAGCCGCCATAGCATGGAATTTGGTCAAAATGCTATGGTTTAAAAAAATTTGGCAGGAAATAATAAAGCACAATTTTTTTGTACAAAAATGGGCAATATGACAAGAATAATGTTGCACCGAATATGTGATGATTACAGCTTGAAGACAGAGGAGACGGAAAGTAAGCACATCAAGGAAACGACATAGCTAGAGTAGATCAACAGATGCCATGGGTGGGCGGCGCGCTTTATATTACACACGCTATGCATATGCACTGCTCCTCGACAATTTTTCACCTTCCGGTTCCAGTAAGATTTTACCGAATTTAAAATTTCGGTATTAAGTTTTAGTCGGTGGAAATTAGGATATTGTAGTAGAAATGACGATAAAAATCAATTAGATTTCGTTGTTATAGCATATAAACCTTGATAGTCACCAAAAAGTGAATACCTAATGCGCATATACAACCAGGCCTATCAACAGGAATAACATGGAGAGACAATGAAAGACTTTTGGCACCCTGGCCAACGGTGGGGAAGGCAGCAACACAGTTATTTACCCATACGTAACTCGTGACCTGTGGTAAGATTGTAAAATTACCATTCGGCGTAGCTCTCTAAACTCTATTGAATTGTAAATAAATTCGTGAACTCTTTAATAATTTGTGTCGGTTCTAAATAGGGATGGTTAGTCTCGGTCTCGGTTGTAAGCATGTGAGACATGCTTGTCCTGGTGCATATGCAATAAATGCATTGCACATTGTGTTGTACAGTCGACACATATACTCGACGAAAAATGCAGTTGGAGGGGCGGGCTACGTGGCGCAGTGGTAGAGTGCTCGCTTAGGGATCCATAGTCTGAGAGTTCGATCCCCGCTCTGGCCCGCTTTTCCAGCTGCTTGGTAGAAAGGTCAGATGTCCCGGCTCCTACCTAGACTGACATGGGGGCTACGCCGTGAGCGCAATGGTAAACTGCCGCGCTATGAACACGGTATGCAGTCGAAAATAGGATGGAAGGCCAAGGGACGACCTTGTTAAAAATAAGGGCATGTAAGCATGTGAGACATGCTTGTCCTGGTGCATATGCAATAAATGCATTGCACATTGTGTTGTACAGTCTCACACATAGTCGACGAAAAATCCAGTTGGAGGGGCGGGTTCGTGGCGCAGTGTAGAGTGCTCGCTTAAGGAGCCATAGGCTGAGAGTTCAATCCCCGCTCTAGGCCGCTGTTCCAGCTGCTTAGTGGAAAGGTCTGATATCCCTCAGTTCCAGCCTAGACTGACATCGGTAAGTTTCGGAATTTTCTGGTTTCGGGCTAGCTTTTCTTGAGTCTCGGTTGTTTTCAAATTGAGGCCAAAGATATAAAAAAGCGATAAACAGTTGCAATTAGCTGATCTAGTCTGAGTTGTTGAAAGAACGCAGCAATGTTTTGCTCGTATTTTGGACCTAATGTATATATATGTGCGAACCACTAAAAATCGGGTACTTGCGTTACTGTTTTAATAGATTTCTCAAGGTCGCCCAAACTGATTATTTTACTACATTAGTGAATGAGCTTTTTAAGAATTGATCACCAAGTACTGCTTTCAGTAACATTGACAGTGGTGGTCGATTCTTTTTCATTTGTGCGTAACGTCTGTTATAAGTGGATTTGGAGATAGTTTTGTAAAAGTTTTCAGTTGTTGCGTTTGCGCCACCATTTCTATGTGATAAATAGAGTAAAAAATAAAGTTTGACGGCAAATTATTAGTCTAATTGTATGAATTAAACGGCAACTCTAAGCAGATAAGAATGTTCAAAGCTTTTGTTGAAAAAATCTTACTTTCATTTTCGGTAACAGGTAAATATGGACCGAGAGGAAGACCAAAAGCCTCGGTCTCAGTAGGTTGGATCGGTCTCGGTCTCACTTTCCTGGCCGAGACCGACCACTTTTGGTGCTAAATAACGAAGTGTACTTAAACCGAGCGTGTAACGATCAGGGTAGGCCATGAATTCAACCTCAGATATGCAAAAAAGTTCAAGTCGGACCATTTTTGGGCAAACACCGTTTCTGCCTATCACGGAACAGTTCTAGGCAGACCATAAATACCCGCGTAATACTACAATAGTTTATTAGGATTTAATATATGCGTATACGTGCCAACGTTAGCCCTTCTCAATATTTTCACTAGAATTTATTACTCGCCTGCTCGTCGTAGCCAGCTCCTTTAGGAAAGGCATGCGGTTAAAGTACTAAATCTTGTCAAGGGGACTAAATTTCTGTTATTAACAGATGAACCATGACGTGTAGAATTCGAAAATACACATAGCCGTAGGCAGGTAGGTAAGGTTTTAAATTATAAAACCCTCATCACTTGCATAAGTGTAGTGTCATGTGTACCAAGTTTGTGTAATAATTTGTTACGTATTCTTTGTTTCTTAATATACGTACGTATATATGTATGGTCTGTTTTAGGTTAATATGTAATGTTTGCAAATTCGATCTTGATTACACCAATTATCAAAATTTAAAATTATTTGTAGGGAACTTTGATTATAATTTATGCATTTCAATAGATTCCGTTCTGTACGCGCAAAGAATGAGTTTCAATCCCTCAGTAGATGATGTGATAAATATATTAATCGCAACAGATAACCACCTGGGTTATGCGGAAAAAGATCCAGTTAGATGCGCTGACAGTATAACTACGTTTGAAGAAGTCCTTAAGATAGCTGTGGAACGCGACGTGGATATGGTACTACTCGGTAATCTTTTGTAATTAGCATTTATTATGCACAATTGATTTCTTGCGGTCTTGAAACATGATGCATAGATAGATCATAGAGATGATATTGCACTAACTTCAGTTTATTTATCAGGTTTTACTTTTGTTGCATTTTAAACAACTTAGCAGAAGCGCGACTCTTGCCAAACTTATCATTTCTACCCGAAATTTTATCAAATAGCAATTTAATGCTTCAGCATAGGCAGTCGAACGCCGAATGCAAACAAGTTTGATGACAAATGTCCTGGAAAAGCGCGTGTCGTGAAGTTGTTTTTGCCAAAAATAGGTTGTCTAATTCACTGCATATCCCTTTTCCTATTTTTAAAGTTTCGTTGCACTCTGGTTATTTTATTTGTGCTTAGGATCTGTTTGTATCAAATTTAGGTGGAGATTTATTTCACGATAACAAACCAAGTCGATGGGTACTTCATTCATGCATGCGCTTGCTTAGACAATACTGTTTCAATGACAAGGCTGTGAAACTGGAGTTGCTTAGCGACCCATCGATTGACTTTTCGCATTCCAGCTTTCCATCTGTTAATTATCAAAATCCACATATTAATGTTGGCATACCGGTAGGTACGTTTTGTGTATGTTTTTCTCGCATGGTAACTAATTTTTAGAATCTAAAATAGCTTTGACCATGGGCAGTCACATCACATGGGGATCGTTCATCAAAAAATGTTTTAATGCTCATTTTTGAAGCAGAAATATAAAAATAAAAAATTCATACTAGAGTTATATAGACATAAAACCCCGCGAAAATATTCCTAGGACCGCCAATGAATTCTACCTCTGGGTTCTTGCGCATAAAAAATGCAAATCCGCGTTTGGAATGTAGATGAGTCTTTGGTTCGCTTACAGATAGTAGTTGCCCTACGACTGCAAAAGGACGATACTTATTGAACACTGAGTGTTTTGATGTTTTGGACCCAGATAAACTTAGGAATTTGTTTTGCTAACTTAGCGACCACCATATTCTTCGCTTAAATAGGTCTTACGAGTCTGACCGTTATATTAAACGGAGTCTGACCGTTGTAGGGAACGGTATTACTCAGCCATTAAAAATTACACGTATTCTAAGTTTCAAACTTGCATAATTTGTTATTTATGTTAATTTTAGGTGTTTTCTATACACGGAAATCACGATGATCTCACCGGCAATCCAAGTTTATGTACTTTGGATTTACTCCATACTTGTGGTTTAATAAATTTCTTCGGCAAGTATGCACAGAATGTTGAAAAAATAGAGGTATCCAATTCTTGCTGTTATCTAATTATTTTAACTTCTAGATAGTTTAACGTATTATGTTATATGTGTACAGAATTTCGAAGTTAGTATATTTGAACGTTGCGAAAATCAATCACTTTACTGAATTTTGCACAACGAAAAATAAAGTCTGTGCTTGAAGATAAGACGTTATCAATTATAAGGTGTGTCATTTTGCTTTTATGGCAATCTGGTAGAATCTTTTATCGTTAATTTAAGGTTAGTCCAATTCTGTTGCGTAAAGGTGTAACAAAATTAGCTCTGCATGGCATTGGGTCAATACGTGATGAACGATTTCATCGAATGTTTTTAAATAAACAGGTAACCTTGCGAAGTCTGCTCAACATGCAAAGCGATACAACTAGTGTCACTTTTCTTAACTAGTGCCACTTTTCTTTTTTCGGAACCTAAGCCAGAATGTGAATTTTCAATGAATACCAAAACTATATAAGTGTCAGCCAGCTAATTATCAATAGCAAAACGTTCTCTGTTGTTTACTTTTCAAAATTTTTTATTCTCAGCTTAAAACGTGCTTTGGCGGTAATTTTGGATTAATTTGGTCAAAATGATTGTTTATTCCGGCCCGAAAGTTGTTGTGGAGGGTAAATTCGAAAATAAGCTGTATACTAAGGAAGTGGGGCTTGTTTTAAAACCTTGCGTTAATCATGTAAATTCCTTCGGTACGACTAGATTTGGTGCCTAAACAGTGGTTTTCCAGAACGTGATGTGTGATGCTCAACTGAAAGTAATGCCCTGATGTTCTTACTATTTAATTTTGATTTACGTTCGTAAATTATGTAGCTGATTACTTGCCGAGACATAACTTTAACGTATTCGAATCTATTCTTCAATGATTTATCGCTATTGAATAATATGATGTTATTTTCTAAAAATCAATGTTTTTGTAGGTGTCATTTTTGAGGCCTTCAGATGACGACGGTGAATGGTTCAATCTACTCACGTTGCATCAAAATAGAACTAAGCACGGAGAGACGAATTATATTCCCGACACCTTTATTCCTGATTTTTTTACTTTGGTGCTGTGGGGTCATGAACACCCATGTCGTATTAGTAAGTTTCATGCTAAACTCTCAGGGGATACCTATTTGTGCTGTTTCTTTAAGGATGTGTAGACAAAACTGTGTGTAATCTTTATTTAATTATTGATATTAATGGTTCCTAAAAAGAAATGTACGTAACCTATAAAGCATGGCCTGAAGTAGTGGTTAATTTATAGCTAGTTTAGAACGTTATCATTTTCGGGGTTTACTTAATATACATATTTTTGTTTTTGGTTTGTTATAGAACCAGAGTGGGTTGGCTGCACAAAAAACATGTACATAACGCAACCAGGAAGTAGTGTTGCTACTTCTTTGTGCGAAGGTAACATTTTATTTGTATTTTATATTATTCTATACATTACCGATATGAGTGTTTTTTACACTGTTGGCTTCTTTTTTCTAGTTGACCATAGGAGAACATAAAATGAGTCACACCATGCGTTATATATCTTAAACTAACAATGTTGCTAGAAATCTGCAAAATACTTTCGTATCAGACGTTGTATGTATAATATTTGTTTGTTGTACGTATTATTGTTTCATTTTGCAGGCGAGGCTGGAGACAAATATATAGCTCACTTGTCGATTTATAAAGACAAATTTAAACTCGATCCAATTAAACTGCAAACAGTGAGACCATTCTACTTTGAAGAGGTTAAACTGGCGGATACAGGAATTGATCCAACTACGAGGAAGGGGATAGATGAGGTAGCTTTCTGACAATATTTTATGCGTAGGCTTCCTTATAATGTATTATTGTACAGCGTACTAGAAATTTGTTTTTATTTTAAATAAGTTCTGTTTATGTATTGGCAAACAAGGCAATAGTACTTGTTAAATCATGCCGTGGTTACAAGAACCGTCTCGGTTTAGACTTTTAGGCCCTGAACCAGAGATATAACACCGTGGTGTAAATCAATCGATAGGAAATATCAAAAGAGTATCATTCAGTAACTACACTAGTCGATGAGCACTCAACACTTTGTTCATCGGCAGTGTATTACTACTGAAACATGCTTAAAGGTTGAAGCTTTTTGTGCTGAAAAAGTTGAAGAAATGCTAAATCGTGCCGCGAAGCAGTGTAGAATTGAAACAAGGCGTCCGAAAAAGCCCCTCATTCGTTTGAGAGTTGATCATAGCGGCGGATTTGATGTAAGTCATGAGAAATCTGTAACATCGTCATTTCACGAATGGAAACTATTTGTTGGCAAAATATAACGTCTACATTAAAATTTTTAACTAATTCATATCAGGTAAACGTGGAGAACAAGTAGTTATAGTCCTAAGGTGGATCTGATTTGAAAAATTTACGGTTGAGAATATTGTTTCGTGTTATTGGTTACTGGGGTTTCGTAGTTAATACTTATAATCCATCAAAATGTGAACCGGGTAAGTCAAAATATCAGACAGGGAGGCTAGCCTGGGAGTAATCCAAGAATAGAAATAAATCGTCGCAAAACGGTTAACTCCCAACGCTCTGTAGCCAGGGTTTATGTAAAAACGGTTTTGGGTGTTTATTCAATTTTTAAACAAATCAGTTTACTAAGTTAAGTTGAAGCAATATAGGTTGGGGTTTAATTCTAGACATTTAACATTCAACGGTTTGGGCAACGATTTGTGGATCGTGTCGCAAATCCGAAGGATTTGATTTTGTTTCATAGACGACGTGACCAAGGAACAAACCGCCACAATATGTCACTCATTGATGGGGACATCATGGACGAATTAGTCAAACCTGAAACGCTTGATACTACACGTGTTGAAGACTTGGTATGTTCATTGTGAAATACGTTGCTATTGGTACTAGTATAAGTACTGAATATTATCATAAGGACACGGTAGTGTCTCTTATTATTATTATTATAATATGTTTTACCCAAAATTTTTGATTCTAAAAATCGTTCATATTTTCATGCAGCTAGTTTAGATATGTATGATTTATCGCATGTAGCAACATCATACTATAAGCTTACTACATACAATGTCAGGTTCCATTCAAATTCTGTAGTAGCAAACTAGGCGAAAGTTTGCTCTAATTTTTGTGCAAATTTTCTTCGTATTTTGACTCAGATAAACGGCGTCGAAGTAAACTATAAAACTACGCAGCCCCGGTACATAGAGCCAACAATTATTTTTTAAGCATTGCCTAGTGTGTTGGCTTAGCGTATTGTTATGCAACAGTTGATGCTACATTATCTGGTTTTTCGTCATATTGTGCGTTGACTTTTTTAAAATCTGTAAAGAAAATTGTTTTAAAAACAGGAATATACATAGCTAGGTAGAGCAAACTATCATGAATGCGGATGGATTAAAATAATAATTGGTGGGGTTGGTGCATCGGTTATGAGTGACTTAATAATCTTGGTAAGTTAGTGGTTATGAGTGACTTAATAATCTTGGTAAGTTAGTATCAATTCAATTTTGTTTGTTGTTCGATCTTTTCAGTATCTATACCCGTATCAGAACAAAGTTACTTTTGTAAAGTTGTGAAACAAGTTGTTAAAGTGCCCCTAACCGGGCCATAGAAAAAGATATGTTTTGAAAATATATTTGATGTGTAACGTGTAAAGTTTAGAAACAAGGGACTCGAACAAATTTTGAAAGTTAAATTCACGTACTACCTTTTTTCACAAAAATCGGGCTTATTTTCTAGGACAACATATTTCAGATTGCCAAAAAAGTTTTGGCGGTCACAAGCAAGCTGTGATGTGTCACACAGAAACATATTCACAGCTTTGTTTGATAGTTTCGTAATTTTCTGAATTACCCGTTATCGCAAAAAATGACTCAGGGGATAGACGCTTTGAACATGCGCTGTGGAGATGTGATTTTCATCTTATTCAAACACCATGAAACAAATGTTTACCTATTTACTACTACTGGCACTAATAAGTGCCATTTTTCACGGCACAAATTTCTAACCCTGTGTGGATTTTATACAAAAACGATAATTTACAAACATAGATGGCAGTATGAAGCTTTATAACCAGCTTTAGTTTTATCGAAATCTTAACCTTTGTTTTTGAGTGGCCCATTGTTCATAGCACAGTATAATGCGACGTCAGCCTTCGTCTCCAACATAAAATCGACCTCTCCGACTAAGGCAAATTTTGGTTCAACTCTGACTCCGGTATTTTAACCTACGGCTGCTTCCTGGTTCATGCTATAAACGAATGCTAAATTACGCAAAATTATAAACGAATATATAAAGTTTCAGAAAATATTGCACTTTGCCAGTACAATTCAGGTACGCAGACTTCTCAAGGGTTCTTCAAAATTTTATCATGAAATAAAGCGATTACAAAATTTGTCAAATTTCTTTTTAACCGAAGGAAAACATCAAATATAATACTGTTTGATTTATGGCCGCCCAAAGCTGTGAATATGTTTCTGTGTGACACATCGCAGCTTGCTTGTGACCGCCAAAACTTTTTTGGCAATCTGAAATATGTTGTCCTAGAAAATAAGCCCGATTTTTGTGAAAAAAGGTAGTACGTGAATTTAACTTTCAAAATTTGTTCGAGTCCCTTGTTTCTAAACTTTACACGTTACACATCAAATATATTTTCAAAACATATCTTTTTCTATGGCCCGGTTAGGGGCACTTTAACAACTTGTTTACAGTATTTTTGATTGTCATCGTAGTTTGTTCTCATTCACAAAAACGGCACCTTTTTGGTGGGTTTTCTTTCATATTTTATAAAAGGTGTTCGTAGTTATAAGGTTGGAAAACAAGTTTCTCGCTGGAACTATTATTCCTGCGCAGAAGTATGTAGTTTTTAAAACTGTTATTTTTATACTTGTAAAGCATCGTAAGTTACGTTTTTACTTGCTGTTATGTTCTACATATTTAGGTGAAAGAGTATTTTACAAGTCTGGAGCCTGACAAACAACTGCTTGTACTAACGGAAACAGGACTTGGCGAAGCAATCAAACAGTTCGTTGATAAGGATGAGCGAGAAGCTGTTATGATGATTGTCAAACACCAGTTACAAAAAACACGGCAAAAAGTTGAAGTTAGTTCTGGTGACTTTGATTATGTTGAATTTCGTTTTAATGTATGCCAGTAACTACGACTGTAATTTGTGTATCACTTTGTGAAAAGTATTGAAAAAGCGTATCGTTTTTACAAATGTAGTTGACTTCGAATTGTTTGAGGGTACAAATTCAATTATATACTAGTTAACATGGTTACGCACTGCTCAACCTTTTAGTAATGTTTTTGAGTCGTGTAGCACTAAAACATTCGTTTTTTCAGAACGTTTTTGTGTCATTCTTACGCTTTCTGTCAATTTTTATTACGAAAACACTCAAAAAGTAACTGAGTAATAAAGTATTATTTCCATATTAATGTATTTTTCGAAGTATTGTAACCATATTTATAATGCTGGAAAATTACCCAAAATACGTATTTGGTGCTTTCCAGCTTTAATTATATAGATAAGTTAGGAATTCATGTTAATATGATTTTCATGGTGCACTAAAGGATTCTTGAAAACTTATGGCAGCAGTATTTTTAGTCTTTGATTATGAGTATACGTTCCTGCTCAGTTTGTTTTTAGTGTCAATCTGTGCTTGACGAGACGGCTTTTCGTTCAATCCTTGAAAGCTTTCGAGAGCAACGTCGGTCACAGCTCACAGGTCAACGATCAAATACAGCGAGCATCAAAGAAGATGAAGAAGAACTTGACCACATATTTGCGCAAACCTCCAAAAATCTACGAGAAAGTGTAAAGCGTGCTAGAGATGGTAATTTAGATTTCAGGATCAACCAATTTCTTTATCATTTCGCAAATTATTTGCAGAGGCTCTAAAAGATGCCATGCGTTTTCGAGGTGGTAATTTAGCTTAACGGATGACTGGCTTAGTTTTCAATTTGTACAATATTGCAATTGTCTAAAAAACTTGAAAATGTGTTAGGCGTCCTAGAGATGGTCATTTAGCCGAAAAGACGACTAGTTTAGTTTTCAATACTGCTAACGGTTTGCTAATATTTTGTAATTTTTATAATTGCAACTGACCTTCTTAAATTGTGCAAAGAAACGTTAATATGATGAAGTTATTTGGACTAGTTTTTGTTGCTGGACCTGGTGAGTTGGATCCGTCTAGTTTTTCTCATTGGTATGATGACCGTCGCTCGTTGTTTAGTGCTATTTATTTAAATATATTTGTTTGTTTTTAGATAACTTGTCCGATTTTGCCAGCGATTCCGATAGTTCGCACACTAGTCAAGCTAGTAAACGATCTCGTACTACTGCAGCGGTTCACAAACCTTCACGTGGTAATCCTGCTAATAAACAAATCGTTTCTGCAAGAAAAAGAGGTAATGACAAGCAAGCATCAGAACTGCCGGTTAGAGGACGGTCTAGTAATTCTCGTGGTGGCAGGGCGTCGCAACAACAATCGATTCGGGACGCGTTTGGGTTTGCAGCTACAAAACAACAATCAAATGTCAGTGGAAGAAGCAAAGCAAAAGATCGGGCTAGTTCGTCTACATTGCTGTTTGGGCGTCAGTCGGAAAGTATAGATCAGCTAAATGAAATTGAGAATATTGAACTTGAATCTTCGGATAATGATGATGATTTTGATGCAGAATATGGCAGCCGTGAACGCGCGATAACAGGACGTATCAGGAAAAGCAAGTTGTCAAATCTGTTATCGGCAAATCGAACGGCGCCCCCAGGCGCAAAACGAAAAGCAAATGCAGTTGGAGGCGGTCCACGAGAACGGCAATCTAAAACTGTAGCAGGGGTGGTAGTTGAATCGGATTAACCCTTCTGGAATAGAGCACCCTTTGAGCATTTCAGTGCTATTTGTGTATGCGAAATTGCATGTAGTGTGCAGTTTTCACAATATTACAACTTAAGTAAAATGTGTCACTAGACGGGTGAGCCCTCGGGTTCTATAGTCCAGCTCCTGTAGCTGAGTGGTGGGGTAAACGCCTCGCACCCAAAAGACCACAATTCGAATCTTAGCTTGCAGGGATGGGAATTTCGGTCTCGGACTCGGCCAGTGTCGGTTTTTGGCAGGTCTCTGTCTCGCTTTTTGGCAGGTCTTGGTCTCGCTTTTTGTGTCTCGGCGGTTTGGAACTGAGACCAGAAATCGAGGATTCGGTAATTGTATGGATGTATTGTTGAGGAAAGTCATGGGTGATGATAAAATTTTTCTGTGAAATTATGAAATTTTATAGTTAATACGCATGAATTACGAGCAGATTCTGAAAAAACACAAAAATCATAAAACACAAAAATACAAAAAAGCATTAGAAATAATTTTTGAAAATTGAAAAATTTCGGTGATGACCAAAAATTGATCGAGACCGAAACATTTCTTGGTTGTCTCGGTAGTCAGATTTCGATTTCGGTTTTTAACTGAGACCGCCCATCCCTGCTAGTTTGAACGTATTGTTGCACTCTGGCGTAATATTTTTGGTCAATGCGCTATACTAAAGATATTCTTAGCCGTTTGATAATTATTTTTGCTACGAATAAAATAAAACGAATTTACTGCAACGCATATATTTGTCATACCATGAGCGCTATATTAACTATAAGAATAAAACGAGTGAGACCGTATGTACAGAGGGGTTTCCGGTAGAAATCGGTGTATCTCGCATTTTTTGGTACAGTTATATGCAATATAAAATTTCTGCCCATGTTATAACTTCACTAGAGTTAAGGCCTGTTCCGAATAAAAATCTTATTGTTATACATTAAATTTAAAAGAAAATATGTGTTGAAGACGACAAAAATATATAAATGAATCGCCGATCACGCAGAGTATTAATAAAGCTCTGATCCAACGCATAACGGTGACATTTCGAACATATATATAGCAACTGCTTTTAAACGCTAAAAATATTGGCTTTCTACACTCCCAGGCTCGATTCTCAGATGTATGGCCCGAATCTATTTGCGAGTGGAGCGCCAGCCAAATTTGGTGTGAACGCCCTCCAATGCCCCCCGTGGGACGCCCTTGCAACAATATACTTTCTTTGGGAAACGGAAAAAAGGGGATCTGTATAGTTTCACAGGACATACGGAAAAAAGGAACAATATTTTTGTTGAGATTCATTTTAGGAGGGGGACTGCCGCCCCACGGCACCGCACAAACCCAAAGTATATAATAACAACAACAACAACAAATTTTAATAATCTTCACTGTACTATCCAAATCTTCAGTTTTCAACAATCTATCTTGAACGTGTAAAAAACGCCCATGTTAAGTGGTTTTTACTTTGTGTGCTTAAAATATGTACCATCAATGTTTTCGTTTTTAAGTGGAATGGACCTGTTAGACAACTTAATACCTAGAATCGATATTTTGTTGATTGTTTTGGTGTTTGCATTTCTGGCATGTTGTCTGGCACCGATAATCATTCTTAGAATTATTATTGCGAGCAAGAAAAAATTACAAACACAAGTATGTCTGCTGCGTGATGAGTTAGTTTATTACTTTTAGCTTAGATGCTAATTAGCAAACAATACTGTCGTGGAAAATAGCAGCGTAGTATTGTACAAACTGTGCACTTGTCACAAATTACTCGGTCTAATTAAAATTTTGAGATCTTCAGGGTTGTATCACATCTAGACAGAGACAGATATACTGATTGAGATGCATAGAGTGAGTATTTGTTAGAGTTTATCACAGGATGAATGATTTTCCGAACATTTGATTGTGAAGCCCTATCTCCTTCACGAGCTGTTACCTCAAACACTTTCTTCAGAAGATCCGTATTATGTATTCTTCTAAAATTTGCACGATTTGAAAAAATGTTCAGATATTTTACGCAAAGTTGATCCGTCCCTTAATGTGGCATTTGTAGCTAAATTGGTTAAGTATGTTGTGAGACGCCAAAATATGTATTGCAAAATGTTTTTAAAATCGAATCATGTTTGATAAACTTGAACAATTTTGAAATTCAAAACCTATACTATAGAGCATCGCGAGTAGTATTGGTCAAATGCTGGGTTAAATTTTATTTACACCGATCTGTGTTATATTTTGTCAGTACAGTTGAAATGTGCATTAGATAGTCACTATGGTGCACATGTGCTTTCATTTTTTTTAAGAAAAACATCACCGTCTCATTTTTTCATCCGTACTGCAATGCTGGTGGTGGCGGCGAGAAAGTTTTGTGGTGTGCCATTCGAGCAATTCAGAAAAGGTTAGTTGGAACGACACTAAAACAAGATAACGGTGGGCTCTTACGTAACCAGTTTTACCGGTATAACTTGTGTAGCAAATTTTTATCGCGTGGTTCAAATGAACACCTGTTCGTGTACAGGTTGACTAGTGTTTTTTGTGAAACCAGTTCATTTCTTGTTGTATTTAACTCTGTGATTTTAGACTTTCGCATTTTTACCGGTCCTTTATGAAAAATGCTAGTTGAGCGAAGCTCTGCGTTTCGCGAACCGTTTTATGTTTTGTACTTTGGGCTCGATAGGAAGATGTTCGTCCGTCCGTCTGTCCGTCCGAAAAGAATCTCAGTAGCAGCTGAACCGATTTTGATAAACTTTTTTGTTTGAAAGCCAATTATCCTGGGTTGTTAACCACGCGTTAGGGAATAAAATTTTAAGCCGTTTATTTGCTACAGGCCAATTTGCATAATTAATTAAGCCTAAATTAGGACTTTCTACATTATTTCATTAATCTTTACAGTTACAAGCAATCTAATTTCAGCACTAAAGGGTTTTTGGATGCGATGAATCTGAATAAATTGTTTACAAACCTCCAAAACCGATAATTGAGTAGTTAGCTAATAGATAATTTGCATATAAACCTAATTGATAAGCCTAAGTTAGACGTTTTTACAATATTTAACTAATTATTTTTTGTGTGCGGGGACTCTAAATAAATTGTTACCAAACCTCCAAAACCGATAAATAAATAATTAACTAATTTACATATTAGCTTAATAGCTTACGTGTATTCGAGCTTCGCTCAATACATGTAGTCCCACTACGACTGGTAGATACCAATGTGCTGCCCGTGATAATATGTACTTTCAGCGACATTAAGTTAGTTTTTTCAGTTACGTACATTGTAAATATAGTTCTTTTCATAGATTGTGATTTGTTGTCAGATTTGCCATAAAGACTAATTTTATATTTTTACTCAATCATTTTGAAGTGCAACTTTATCAACGTGGCATTATTCTTGATGTGTGACCACTTCCAAAAATTTCGTTTGAATTTAGACGACAGCAGAGCATTTTTCAAGGACACGAGTTCCAACGAGTTGCTGACAAAATTCAGTTTCAGTGGCTACAAACTTTTGTTTAGTGGCGTGTCTTTACACGATACTCTGCTGTTTGGGTTTCGCTCGTTCAGCCACGTACGAAAATTTGTTACGTTACCATTTCTGTACATTAACTTAGGGCAATACTGTTCCTATGGCGCTATGAAAAATTTCTTTTCGAACGACACACCGACATCTTGGCCCTTGTACTCTTTTCTTTCTCATTTGCGCTTAAGCTTGGAAGGAAAGGTACCCTAATCGTTTGCTTAGGCCGTTGTCTTAGCATAAGTCGTGACATTATATGTTCGGTAAAGTGTACAGTAGCCAAATTGGTGTTACTGTATGTATACAGTGACATTATGTTTTATGTATCCTTCATTGCAAATTGTGATTTACACTGGAGACGTTTCGGCTGAACCCAGTGAAATACTGGATCGAGCTAATACGCGATTTGGAATTGACCTCAGCATATCGACCGTTCGTTTTGTATATCTCACAAAACGAAGCTGGATTGAGGCATCGACATACCCTCGTTTTACGTTGATTGGACAAAGTCTTGGCGGTCTTGTGATTGGTTTCGAAGCACTGTGGAAATTTGTGCCCGATATCTATATTGATTCGATGGGGTACGTTGTGATAAACTACATAATAGCACTTATATAATCGATTAAGGCGCAAATTGCTAAAGTTTAAATCGGATTCACATATTCCTTTTTAGGATTTGAGGGGTTCTCAGCCGGTATTGTGTTCTTTAGTATATTGATACCGTTAGGAAAATTGTAAAAAGTTTTCGTGTACATGGTATATATTCAATTTGAGTGTTTGTGTGCGGAAATGGTCAGCGAAGGTCCTGAGAAGCTAAGATTATGTGAAATAAAATTTCAAATCGGACCCTTATTCTAAACATTGAATACGGTGACAAACGAAACGGTCTTGAATTTTCATATCGAGTTGCCATTTTGACTTTCGTTTGGACTTTGCGTAGTTTTAAAATGTATTGTAATATTGAATTTTTTGACACATTCATGAAATATGTGTTTGAGTTCCGGTTTTGTAACAATATTATTCAAGCAGTTTAGGGTTTCATATTTTGGAATGTGTACTGAACAAGTATCACCACTTGGCAACAACACTCAACTTTTGAACCATTGAACTAAACTTGGTTAAGTTGGACTTGCTTTCTCCCTGGCAGATTTTATAACTAGGAAATTTAGTTCAATAATAGGAAAAGCTATAGCTCACCAGTGATAGTGCCAGTCAGCTTAGCATGCGGTTTTAGGTATGCGTTCACTATACCGCTGTTTCGTTTCATTGGCGGTTGTCGAACTGGCTGCTATGTGCATTATCCAACAATTTCAATTGATATGCTCAGTCAAGTGTCGTCACGTGTGAAAATGTATAACAATGACAGTGTGATTGCAAGAAACCCTGTGCTAACTCAACTTAAACTAGCTTATTATTGGATATTTGCTTTTGTTTACGGTTTGGCTGGTCGATGTTGTGGTATGTGTTACTTTTAAAATTTCAAAATATATGTTTAAACTGTTTTATTTGGTTTTATCTATAGTTTACATATTATCCTAGCATTTATTTATATACGAGTCCTTATAGAGGTAAGTTGCCTTTGCGCAATTCAAAATGCACTAGAAATAAACGTTGTAGTGTGCCGTTAGAAGCGAAAAAGGTTTTTGGTGTCACTTTCATTTTGAATGTTTGGTATGCACTGACTCATTCATATTATTTGTATCACATATTTTGTGCAACTTGTCGATTTGAGTTGTAGTGCACTTAAGTCGCAGTTGGTGCTAAATGTGTGCTTGCCAACTCAGGCAGTTTATTACGTAAACTTAACGAAAACTGTGCGTGTATGTAACCAAACAGACCGGGCTTTTAAACGTACAGTTATATGAACCAAAGATTTTTACGACAAGCACAGTCCGATATTTAGTGTAAAGCAATAAACTAGTAAAATATTACATTTATTTAGATTTAGTAAAGGGAATTATGTTATCATCATGGCAATAACTCAAGTTATACTTCGACAGAAATATTTTTGCGCGCATTTACAGCATGGATTAGTTGTGGATATAGGATATTTTAACATTGTCATGATGACTACTGATTTTGCATTTAGCAGTTTTAGAAAAAATTGCGGTCAACTCGTCGTGGACTCTAGGTCACATTGTATACCTGTGGCAACGACCAAAATCTACGTTCATTATTTATCCACCATGTGATGTGTCATCTGTATATCGACAAACGTCACAGAAACACAACTCGGAATATTTATTTAGCACAAAAAATGCTGTTCGCATTTTATCTGTTGGACAATTCCGACCTGAAAAAGATCATCACTTACAACTGAAAGCATTTGCCACGTTTTGTGATGCGCTGAAAGACAGCGAATTTAGACAGGTTAGTTTGAGGTGAATAGTATATGTTTCCTAGTTACGGCACGTCAATGCCATTTGCAGACTATTAACATGTTGGATCTTGCTATTGCAAAGCGAACTCTTATCTTGTACACCTCCTCCAAACTACCACAATGTTCGAATGTTTCAGATTCTGGGATAAGTTAGACTTGGGTTTAGGCGTGAACTTGGGAGGGGAGGGGGTGGGAACGTAGACATAGTGCCGCTTAATCTTGAAGGAATTTTATGCAACAAACGCAACATATTTTAACTGCTTTTGAGAGATTGCTTGATGTATAACCTCACATGGGGTTCGTTATCTTCTGATTATGAAGTGCAAGCTTCTGTGGCAAAAATTAGGCCAAATTTATTGAGCTTTACTCAATATAATCTGTGATTTTTTTGATTCTCATATAATTTTAGTTTGCTGCCTATCTCTGACTGGATAATCGTTTTTGGTTTTGAATTCAGGAAGAACGATAAAACGGTTTACTGAATGTGTTTTAGGTTAAACCAACACTGGTATTGCTCGGAGGTTGTCGAAATAACGAAGATTCATTGAGAGTTGCTGAACTCAAACAATACGCCGACGATCTTGGTATCTCAAACAGTATTGAATGGAAGGTGAATGCGTCTTTTGAAGAGTTACAAACGGAATACAAAAATAATATGATAGGCCTTCATACAATGTGGAACGAGCATTTTGGAATCGGTAAGATTTGTAAATGTTACAAGTTCTCGTTTCTTGTAAATAGTTTAGAATAATATTTCGCAAACCATTTCCGGCGCTATCTGTTGTTATGTTGAATTTATTATACTTTTCGACGCTTGCCCTCTTAGAATTTCTGACTGCAGCTCAGCCATTTTGTTGTATTTTTCAACACTGTGTCGTGGTGTGGTTTTGTTTGTTTCTTTGAGCCGAGTTTTGGGCTTAAAGTCAAAAGTAACTTTTGACGTTTCATCGATTCCGCATATTATTATTATTATTATTGAAATAAGCGACTCCTGCATAATTGAAACAACCCAATATTGATCTCTCTTTGGCTCCGGTTTCGATTAGTTTTGGTCACTGTCTACTTCTGTTAACGTATTTTCACATTGAGCTTTAACACTTTGGATAAGTTGGAGTTTATCACTCTGACGAAAAAACAATATTGTCCAAAATATATTTTGTTGTACACAATGTGAATTACAACGAAATTTTTCAGTTTTGAATAACGGCAACAATAATGTCATGTTTTTATTGTTACAGCAGTTGTCGATGCCATGGCTGCTGGTTGTATAATGGTTGCACATAATTCCGGTGGTCCCAAGTTTGACATAATTATTCCAAATCCTGACAGTCAAATCACTGGATACTTGGCTGAAACTGTTGAAGAATACGTTGCAGCCTTTATGGAAATATTGCAGCTCAGCATTGAAGAACGTGATGCTGTTAGATCAGCAGCTCAAACTCATATCCAAAGATTCTCAGAAACCTGGTTTGAAGAAACATTTCTCGCAACGTTCAGTCCTTTGTGGGAATTGAAAAGATAATTATATTTGGTTCGGTGTGACATGTATATTGTATCTGTTCAGGTTCAAAAAAATAAAATCAATCAATGAACTAATAGGTTTATTAGCGGACATCTACTTGGTTTATAGTACAATACAGAGACCATCGGTTTCGCATATACGCATCTATATACAAATACAAAACTATTTTTTTTCTAACCTCCTTCAAAAAAAAAGAACCGCGAAATTTACCCCCACCCCCAGCCACCCGCCCACACCACACGCAAAAAAGGCACAAAAACCGCCCTTACAATACGCAATTTTTTCCCCAACCCAAACCTCCAAAAACCCATTCCCCAATAAAAAAAAAAAACAGACCCCACCACACCCCACCCCCCAAATATTCTCTCTGAAACTTCACCAAAATCAGAAGGGGTGTCGGTTTCTGGTGGGTCCATGAAAAGTTAGATTCTCAAACCCAAAACCAAACAACACCCGGGTATATTTGTGTCCCGGGAAATTGGGACGGCCTTTATAGTGCCATGGGCCAAACCGTCCATCCTCCATATAGACTCCTTTTTAAATTACGGTCTCAGGGGGCTGCCGCCCCCCTGAACCCCCCGCAAGTTTAAGGGACCCTAAGCAGGATGGGGCTACCGCCTCTCAAACCACCCGCACTAAGCGGTTTTCACACTTAAGCTGCAGACACAGTCAAAAAATTTTGCTCAAACAATGAATTGCTTTGCGCGGGGGGTTGGGGGTTGACAGCCCCTTGAAAACGCAATTAAAGAAAATGTTTTTTATGTAACCAAGTTTCTCAAGTGCGGGAGAATCAAATTGCTAATTTGGCTACAAAGGGGCAAAGCCTTCTTGCATCAGTCTGTCTATGGTTCCGTCAAGCCTACGCCCGAACCTAAAGTATACACGTTAACTTTTTGCAGGATATTTGGATTTCACAAGAAAAACTGGCAAATGACCCGCGATACTGCTAGTTTGGGAAATTGGGATACCCGGGAAGTTGGGATATCACCCAGGATATTGTGATTATGCGAAACTGGGATATTACCGGGGAAATTAGGATTTTGGGATATTACCCGGGAAATTGGGCGGGACCTATTCTACACATGGGCCCCTCGAACTATCAAACAAAGCTGGAACTGACAGCAAAGAAACCACTGTTGTACATGTGTAATTGTGACGTAAGTGCTTACGAGTTGGCTGTTATAGTACCTATGAAATGACAAAAACGTATCGTACAGTATGCGAAGTTTTGCTTAAGTATTAGTAAAAACTGTAATTCAGCTCAATTCCGAATTGGGCTAGTCCAAAGCGCAATTACGACTTGGGCTAGCTCATGGCGGAATCCCCTTTAAGTACTTGATTGTCGTAATCCTGCTTGATTAAACTTTGCTCAGTAAAACAATCTGGTAGGGTAGCCAACACGTGGCGATTACCAATCAGAAAAAAGTATTCACATCAAGTAATCGCATTGGAGTATTGCATTCAGCTAGTAATCAATCACAAGGCGTGCAATTGTTGCATAAAAAGAATTAGAATTACGCCGTAGGCTAGCCCAAGTAGTAATTACGCCCTGGGCTAGTCCAATTCGGATTTGGACTAGCCCAATAGGGAATTGAGCTAAAGTATGACTTGGGCTACGACATATATACATGAGCCAAGAAGGAACCACATGGAAAACATACTTACGCAAAATCGTACAAACACCAGCCCGTGTTTACTTTAGTGTTGCTCCGCTTTCTCACTGGACCGCAACAGAGTGGGCTTAAATTTTAGTCTATTTTTTACTTCGGCCTTATGCTTTGCTTTAGACTTGTGTTTTACGCTGAAGAGGCTTTAGCATAGGAATATGTTTGGATGCTACATTGCTAAAAGTATAACGAGCGCGCCAGTACTATCGTGGGAGCGACAGTAATTGAAAATCTGACAAAAATTATTAACAGCGATAACTTTTTATTTAAAGTTTTAACAAACAAAAAGGTTACGGTAACTAAAACTTAGAAAACGCTTTTTTGGACGCCGCTGATTTATTCACCTTCAAAACGTTAAATCGAACTGTTTTGCTTAACGGTCGACATTCACCGACAGTAACAACGTCTCCCAAGCCGACGTCTCTGAAACAATACACATATTGGAACTAAAATTATTTTACTAAAGCAAACTGAGACAGCATGTGGCAATACCGAAACCGGGTAGTGAATAACAGGAAACATAAAAAGTACTCGAAGCTCAACCTTTAATTGTAACTCTAAAACAATGCTGAACTGAACTCTAAAACAATGGTGAACTGGGAAGAAAGCATGCTGCGTGTTGAAAAATTTCCAAACTCAGGAGCTAAGTGCTTGTTAAACGCAATACAATGTATATGGCAACATAACAGGGTACGACCGGATATCCGGCTCCGGCAAAAGATCGACAGCCGGCTCACGTATTTTAAATTGCCGGATATTATTATTAAAAAACTTCAAAAAATTTATACCATCATTCCTCTTTATGCCAAGTACCATCGAACTGATTAACTACTGTTACATCTTTTTTTTTCTGTCACACATGAAATGTAAATGTTTGCATGTGACCGTGTATGCTCACAATCTTTGTTGGAGTACAATAACGCTGTAAAATGACATCTAGATGACGAGTGTTATTCTTGGGCGTAACAGAATATATTTTAGCATATTTCTATTACTACTAAGGGTAAGCCTAAACTTAGCGTAACATAGGTCTATAACTAAGCCTTCGCAAAAATAATTGCCTTAATCCGATCCAGGAATGTGAGGATACTTGTCATGAAAAGTCACGTTCTCAGCCAACTTTTGGTCATCATTGAAAAAATAAAATTTTCAAAAAAATATTTCTAATACTTTTTTTCGTAGTTTTTTGTGTATTTCATACATTTTTGTGTATTTTCAGAATATCTGCTAATAATTATTGCGTAACTAAGAAAATTCATACTCCCATCCATGATTTTAGCCAGGGAGCGACCGGATATTATTTTACCGGATACCGGATTCGGATATTGATTTTTTACAGGAGCAGGAACCGGATATTGTATACATTAAAATAATTTTTTAGTTGGTGTCTTTTTTAGCGTGTTCAAGGTTTTCGTCTGCTGTAAAGATCATAATTGCTGCTGATAAACTGAAATTATTTAATGCAAAAATGCGTTTAACTATCGCACACTTATATAACTTAAAGTAGAGAATATGTATCAAAACTTGAACTTCTTGACTTGTCGAGAAAATGTAATCGCATGAAAATGTCAAAGGGGCTAATTTGAAAAAGCAGTTTTATGCTATTCGACACCTCGCATCCTATTCTTAGCTACGTCTGTTTTATAGTACTATGGAAAACTGGATGCCCTTCAAAGGAACGTGGGCTAAACGAATATTGCAATTGAACGCAGCGCTAAAAACCAAGTTAAAAATGCATCGACGTGAAATGTTAAACTTCATCACGTAAACACTATGGGTACCAAGAGTCACGGAAGGAAGAAATGTAAGCTACGTTCTGATATTTGAATGCAATCTAGTATTAGATTTGAATTCATTACCCGGTGCCGGCCGGAGATTAGATTATCTGGCTCCGGCTCCTTCGGTTTCTGGTATCCTGTCGCAGCAACAAAATGAGTAAAACTCTAAACAAAACATTGTATACCTGAATGCAGGGCTCAAATGAACAGACATATTTTTGTGTCGTTTTTCGAAGCGATTGTATTTCTTCACATAATGTAGATAATCACGTCGAATGACGATGGTACGCTGCATTTTCATTTTAATAACAACGCCAGACAATATTCGACCGCGAATGGAAACATTGCCGGTAAACGGACATTTTTTATCAATATAGGTTCCACTGATAGCCTTGAAAGCAGAAAAAATGCTTATCAGTAAACAAGAATATCTACTAGTACGATTTATTGCGACTCATCGCGGTTTTATAATAGCGAAATTCCGGGTTGGTAAACATTTCATGTTCGAAACTTGAGGTAAAAGACGTTGCTGCTCCAACTAGGCTATGCACAGCCTTCGTTTCCAGATTATACCAAAACCGAATAAGGTAGTCTAAAAAGCAGATTTTATGTTTAGATGACTTGAAAATGACTATATGTAGGGGGAATTCACAGTCTAGTACGGACGTTTGCAAACGTTCTAACCTGTTAATTACATTCATACCTAGCCGATTTCCGTTTCGAATACTGATGTAAACAATCAGTGAACAACTGTATATACCTCGCGTGGAGTTTTGAAACCAAGACCAATATTTCTAACAAATCTTAGCGACTTCTTTGATTTCTTCCCAATACCAAGCACACTTTTTCGATTGAGAAACACTGTAGGTTGTTTTTGAAACGCTCGTTCGTGCTAAAAGAAGATGTATACAAATACAAGTCGCTTCCATGTCGCTATAACTATATACCAACTAAGGTTTATATACTTAAGTATATTGTGTTTTGAAACAACCATAATATAAACCACGTACTTGCATTCATTTTTACGTAGTGTATCAAATAGCAAACTTTGGTTCGAATCAATGTTTCATTTTTCAACAAAATTATGTTTGTCTCTGGCTTCTCCACAGCTTGAAAATTTTCGCCGGAGGGCGTTTCCTGGGGGGCCCCCAGGACTCTCCTGGGGGGCAGCTAATTTTGCTGGGGGGCAGTTTTCCTGGGCCCCCCAGATGATCTGGGGGGTCCTGGGGGGCAGGCTCAAAATTTTGCAAGCCGACTTTTTGGACCATTTTTTTATTCTAGATCGTGTTTCCAACTCAACTGAAGATTACTCATCGCTCAGCATGACAAAAATTCCCCGCAAACGCCAATAACAATAATTTTAACTAATATTACTGACAACTTTACCAGAAGTTGAAAGAAGCACAATTACCTATATAAAATATAGATAATCTATAATTGAAAATGTGATTAACATATATTTTATATATTAGTCACAGCTTCAGTTTATCATAAGGCTCAGGCGGGTTGAACTTGTTGCTGCAAGGTACTTTCGAATGCTGTATGCCCTGAAACGGTCTTTATATAATTGTGCTTTTTCAGTTCATTATTGAATTGTACTAGTTACTACCGGTATTTGTAACGCTATTAAAAATTATGAGTACTCAGCGTAATATAAAATCACATTTTGCCGAATGTTCACCTCAAAAAAGTCCAGGTCTTTATGTTTTAACATTGAAAATTTTTGGCTTAGAAAAGTCCTGGGGGCCCCCAGCAAAAAAAATTTGCTGGGGAGCCTTTCCTGGGGGCGGCAAAATTTTCGCCGGGGGAAAATAAAATTTCGAAAAGTCCTGGGCCCCCCCCGCTGTGGAGAAGCCAGTGTCTAGCAATACAGTTTGACAAAACAAAATAGATTCTTCTCACTAAATATTCATTGGCCCCGGCGGCAACGTTTCAGCAAATGACAAAAATAAAAATTCCTGAGCTGGGAAACTGTAATATTCATGTAGTTTAATATCAATGAAGAAGCTGGACACGTGTAGCCAGTATGAAGTCTATGTATATAGGTACTTTTTATACTCGACACAGTGCGAGTAAAAACAGAATTGTTTTCTTTTTCAGAAAAACAATTTTCACAAAACAAAACAAATGACTACTGCAGGGCAGAGATGTGTGGTCTCCGTTATAAATCGAGCCTTGACTACCGAGACCGGTCATAAATTATATCGGTCAACTACGTTTTGGTCACTTCCGAAAAAAGTAAAATTTTCAAAATAAACTCTCTCATGCTTTTTTTGTATTTTTTGCGTTTTTGTTTTTTGCGTTTTTCAGAATATTTGCTCATAATTATTGCATAACTATATTAAGATTAATAATAGATTTACAGCGACATTTTATTTAACAGACATCACTTAGTTTAACAATATTAATTTCGACTTTTTACAGGTTTACCAGGATTTGCTAAATCGTCAACTTTTTGTCTCGGTTCTAAACCACTGAGACTCCGACACGTGCCAAATACCGAGATTTGCGGCGACCGAGAGTCCCATCGCTACTGCAGGGTGGCACCAAACGTTCGGATTGGGCAAAAATTGGCGGTTCGCATTCGGTTGTGTAAAAGCCGATCCAACAACGCTGGTTCCGGTTTAGACATTTTTCACCTTCCGGTTCCGGTAAGTTTTCACCGGAATTATAAATTCTGATAGTACCTATTAAAGTTTGGTCGTTTATTAAATTTGCTAATCTTTAAGAAGCTTTTCTACAGACACTTGTTCAATATAGCGACGATGAAAATGAAAGATTTAATTAGCATAGTATATAAACTAACCGACACCAAAGTGAAAAACAGGTTCCCATTTTTCTGCCCAACGTTCAGAGTGAACGAATGTCAACTGCAGAGTGAACGAATGTCAACTCGGAATTTGAAAATTTTACCGGAACCGGAAAGTGAAAAATGCATTTCACCAAAAATTTCATTTTAATCTTATTTTTTGCTCTGTTATTTGTGAAATAACCTTAGTCGAACATAGGTATTTATTTTATTTGTTGTATTTTAGATTTTCATCATCGACTGAAGTGAAATCCACCATCAATGGCTTATATTCGGTAATTGTCAAGATTTATATATACATTTCCAGTAAAATGCTTTTGTCCACAACAATAACCACTGCATGAACAAGCAATTCAAAAACACTAGAAGTACAAGTGGCTTTCAAAAGAGATTCTTAAAAATTAGCAAAGTGAAGAACGCGGCCAAATTATAACACTGGAATTTTTAAATCCGGTAAAAATTTACCGGAACCGGAAGATGAAAAAATGCCGGAACCGGAATTCCGGTTGCACCCTGTCAGTAACATAGTTTTACTTGCTCTAAATACCAACCAAAGGTACAGCAAGCAAAAGCAGATGTTTTTACAACGCATTAAGGCACAATTATTTCATCACACTTGCGCCGTTATACGTCTCAGTGGTGAATAAAATAAAATTGTGCGGTGGTTTTTTGGTTTAATTTTCTAAATTATTCGGCAATTCTGTGCAGATACAATTCGTTACGCTAAGACGAAAGAAAAAAATTATTTTTGTTTTCGGCAACAGTCCAAAATTGACAAATGCAAGGTTCGGATTCGGTAAACTGCCAATGGATTCGAGGGCGCTCTGGATTACTGTCATACCTGTTCCGCCATTTTACGCTTTTATACCAACAACGTTTGAGCTAGCTGTATACTGCGGTAAGTTTACAAGATACTTTAAAAATGGTATCTAAAGAAAATGCATATATATGTCTAAATAATACGCCACATTGGACGAATAGCCTTGTCCTAATTGAAAACACTGTCTTTTGCTGAAACCCAGCTTATCTTCACAACTAAACTTGGGTTTCCTCTGCATATTCCTGATGTATTAAACTATTTGAAGTACAACTATATAATCACTTGGCTGCGACCGGATACCAAAGTGCCAAAGCAGAATATGGTGATGGTACGTATATATTCAAATATCAGAACGTAGTAAACATTCTTCGTTCCGTGGCCCAAGGTATCCAAAGTGTTAAAGTGAGGAAACTTTACATTTCCCTGGGCACTATAAAATAGATGTGGCTACGATTAAAGCTACGGATAGGCCGACTAATCGGCAGTGGTAATAATCGGCACTTTTCGTTGAGTATCGGCATCGGCACTGCAAAAAAGTTAGATTCACTGCCGATGCTTTTTGCACATAACTGTCAATTGGAATGCTGTAAATGTCGGTTCTTGGCGCATATCTGTGTGTCAGGTCAGGGAACTATTATCCCTGCTGCGTTTGTGTTTGAAAAAACTATTAAAATTAACCATTTTTATGAAATTATAACCGTTCATGGTGGTTAGAGTTTAAGTCTTCAAATAATGATGTAATGTAGTATCCAATCTGTTAAGCATGGTATACTAAAGTTGGAATCGGCATCTGCATATTTTCAAAATACGAATCGGCTTCGGTATCAGATCGACAAAAATTTTGTTTGGTATCGATCTTAGTTATTTATAGATAGTTTAGATAACGATCCCGCCTGCACAGTCAATCAGAATTTTGATTTTTGATTTTAACCCTACTTGTTGTGATATGTTTCATAAAAATTCTATCGTTTATCTCTTAACAGAGGGCAATCTAAACGGTCGCATCCTGATATTAACCAATATACACCATATTAATAAATATGCCAAAATTTTGTTGGAAACCATTGTTTGTTACAAGAAACTATTACATTAGCTAAGTATTAAATCTATGGAACATATAATGCCTCTGGTCCCAGCAAAAAGTCATATTTGACTATGAATGTTCCTAATTTTTTGACAACTAAGTTCGAGAAGAACTATACGTTTTTTGTTTGAGTGGTGCATATCTCAAAATCGCTGTTGCAGTTGAATCAGCACAATGTAAAAAATGACTGCATTAATAATAATAAATCAATAAATGCAAAGTCATCAATCAACGGACACTTCTTATGGGTATATAACAAGTTAGAATTTTGTTAATAGATACAACAAATTGGAAATTGCTCCCATGACCTTTCAAAATCAAGCATTGTCTTTCATATCGCATGGTGATCTGTGCTTACCAGCAATAAATTTAAACGCAGTAGTTTAATGTACAGTTGGTACTTGATGTCTTTTCAAAACGCATACTATCAAACAGTCTCATCTAGTGTTACTAGTATGTATTATTAATGTAAATTTTTTGAATGTGGATGTTTTATAAGTCGACCTTGTAAAATACTTACCTAGGGTTGATTGTCTACAATATATGCAGCATGCTGAGAGTATAAAAAGTACACGACGTCAGCATAAATTTTGTGGTAGAAGTTCCGGCGCAAATTCTAAGAGATTCAATAAATTTCCACAATTATTTGGACTTAAGTTTTTCATGCATTGGGCTTTCGCTATCTTTTTCTCGCAGGATTTTGTACTAAAAATTTTATAATCGAAATTTTCATAATAGGAAATTCCAGACTGGTTAAAAGTTTGTGATGTAACTTCGTTAAAATTTTGTTTGCCCACAGATTAAAATTAGCAAAGTTTAGCCACTCCAGTTACGGAACCAGGAGTCATTGTTTTACTAAGTTGATGAAACAAAACAGCCGTTTATCATTATTTCTAGGAACTTTGGTTCTTGTTTTGATTATTATATATTTTGGGTTGGGGTGGATATATAATTTAAAAACAGCTAAAGGTAAGTTTGTTCATTGTGAATGTTATGCATGTGCACAGTCTTGAGCCGTTTGGTAAGTACTGTAAAATTTCACGATATAGATATCAATACACGGAAAGATATCTTGCGACGTTAAAGTCATGTGCGCCGAAACCATCGCTTCGCGTTTCGGAATAAAGCTATCTGGTCTGTGCATTGGAGCAATTTACATTTGCCCATAGTTTTCTTGAAAAATTTACCTACATTTTTGCTTGGAACATATATACATAACTGACAGCGTACTTTTTAAAGCCGTCGACAAACCGGACATAGTTATAAACTTTACTGGAGAGGTTAAAATTTCTGTTAACCTAGTTTCTGTCTAGATTACGTCTATATAACCGAGATCGCACATTTTTGACAGTTTGTATGTTGTTAAAGTTATTACACTTTTGTTGGTATGACAAGTATTATTCCTGCGTATATATTTCAGGTCACTCAAGATCCCACAAATAGGCTTCGTTTAAAATGGCTGTTGAGCAATTTCTCCGATTCATAGAAGAACACTGTCCCAGTGCATATGTTCCCGTAGATCTATTAAAAATTACACAGGCAATTGGCTTACGCATGCCACGTCGATTGGTCTCCAATGTAAGTTTGTACTCAATTTCTGGTGTTGCTCGAATTACAACCTATGTTTTACGAATATCTGTTATTGCTACAATGTGTGGTTATATTGGCGCACGTAGTCAAAGTGGAAAAGCTCTAAGAGTGTAAAAAATAGCTTTTTGTGTTTTAATGTACTGATTCCCACTTGTGTTAAATAGTTAAAATATTTGAAAATGGTTGATGATTTGTGCTGCTTAGCTGTTAACGTTTTGTATTATATACATTTAAATCAATTAACAACTGTTTCAGCCGTTGGTTCCGTTCAATCCTCAATGTCTTTGTTTAGTCATAGACGGCGAGTGTTGTTTGGATCGGTAAGTTGTATATACGTATTAGAGTTGCCCCAGGGCTAGAATTTTTACCGGGGCCACGTTAAAATACGTAAAGATAACTATCAAACGATATCGACTGGCGGAGCGCCATGTTATGCCTACCGGACACATTTGGGCAGTACCGCGTCGTTTGTAAATGAACTGTTTATGATTTGTTTTCGCAAAGCTTGATGTTGATTTGGCAAATTTTTAAAAAGTCCTGTAGCACCTGTTCCGGTTCCTGCTAAGAAATTCAATTCCTGTTCCTGTTCCGGCAAAGGTTAGCTCCTGCTGGAATCTTGCTACATACACCGTATGGGACAAAAACATCGCTACCTGTAGTGCTTGCGGTGATGATGACGATACAGCCCAATATTTTCTCTGCATGTGTCCGTTGCTTCACCAACTACGCATCGCAGTGATCAACAATGTCAGCTCCGAACCAAACGAATTCTTCAGTCAACTAAGAAGTGCGGCTATCTACGTGCAGTGGAGGGCACCCTATCGAGCTCTGTGAGGCAGCGCCCTCGTATATGATGCCTGATCAGCAATCAGCATCGCACGTTAAAGAAAAAATATACGTACTACGTAGATAGTGGCTAACAGTGAGAAAAACAATACATTGTATACTGTGTACTGCAAGACAAACGAGAACCGAGCGAGATAGGATTGTTTTTCATCCGAGTCTGTGAGGGATTGTATATAAAAAATGGCCCCGGTTAGGCCCCGGCAGATAACGTGTGGGCCCCGGGTGCAGGACCCGGGGCATCTATAATACGTACGTGTGTATCAGTTGTTCTTCGGAAACTTCATTTCTTAAAAATTAGAACATCACCTATAAATCTCGTTTTGTGAAGATTGCTGTATTGCTCCTAATGGTCATTATATACTCTTCTTATTTTAGCTTGTTTTCTCTAATCATCGAAATGTTATCTACCACTGTTTTATTTATGGTTTGTAGGTTATACGGGGGCTATTTCAACGACTGGGCATGTGGAGGTCAATGGAATCGCATGTTGCAGTTTCTTCACATTCTCATCACCACTATAAGATCAAACAACATAATGATTGTCGTGTATTTTAACGGCGCATTGGAAAATAACCGATTTAGCGAATGGACCGCACATGAAGTATGCGTTTGGGTGGAACGTCGACTCAAATTAATCTGGAAAATTTAGCTAAATTCATGAATTAGTTCAGCTTTGCGTTAATAATATTTGGAAATCAATGTGTTATAGTACAGAAACCTCATTTTTGTTAAAACCGGCAAAAAACTGGATTTATATTAAAAATTAATCTTCTTTCATAACTTGTGCATTCAAGCGGCAGGTCACAAAAATTTGCGGCCACAGATTTCAACATGTCATGTTCCGTATATGAAGAAAAATATTCGATTTATACATGACAGGTTTGTACCTGTAGTGGACAAGTAGTAAAATTGTTCTGACGTGGCAATGACAAAAATATGACATCGGAACTGGAATGAATCGACACTAGAAATTTTCATACCCAGTACAGTTTCCTTACATAATGAACCTTATATGTAATTTGGATATTTCATTACGATGTTTGTTTCCGAGTGTTTTGTGCTGCTTATTTTGTGAATAAGTATAAGATAAAAATAAAACATAAAAAAGAATGAAGAACTGTTATCTCCATTTCGATTATTCCTGCAATCGGAATCTAATTTGGTTTAAAATCGAAATTCTAACCGGAATTGGAATTCCATTTGCACCGTTCGTATAAGTTAATGAGAATGCTATGGAAAAGTTGTATTATTATATAGTTCGAAAAAAATGGCAAAATTAAACAAATCATTCGTCACATTCGTCGCAAAGGCACGCCACCACCGAAAGTGTTATGGGTACCACCAGTTGGTATTCGATCGGCATTGCGCATGGCATTGCGGCATTACATGATACCTGTGTTGCAGAGTGTTCACGATCATAAGCAAGAGGTAACTACCTTTGAACTTCAAACTGGCTTTTTATTAAAGATAAGAATACCTTAGTTTAGTTGCTACTGGTTCCAGTATTGTGTCCTGTTACCCAATACTTTGTGTTCTGTACCTTGAATAGAACTCTGGGAAATATAATTTGTAAATTTCTGTATCAGCGATAAACATCCGTCACATTAGAATACCAAATCCGGATATCATTTGTCGCATCCTTTCTTGTTCTGTTTCGATAATTTTCGTTTGTTCCTCTATGCCAAATTTACGAGCTTCATAATTGTTTTTATATACATTTTCTTTTAACTACGGTAAATTACGGGACGTCAGGCATATCATGTATAATTTGGAATTATTCAGCTGACTTTATACAAAAAATTTAACTGAATTTGTTTTAAACTCACAGGTTATATCGTTTCTGCGTGATCACGACTTTGATGGCGTCGTTGCTGAAGGTGCAGAGTACGCTTTCTTCGATCCACCGCGATATTTTTCTGCTGAACGTTTAAAGTTGACATTCCGCGGTAGTTTGGAAACACGCGAATTGATTTTAGACGAAGTCGCCAAATTGCTCAATTTGCATCCAGTTCGGTTTTGTCTGCTTGCAGCAATGCTTGGTATATACATACATTATAGCTATCTCGGGACCGAGTAGCAGCCTCGTTAAAAATGCGTGCCACTGGACAGCTCTAATGTGTATTGTATTTTTCGTTTCTAACAGTTGTCGACGGTTGTGAATTTTTTATTTCAATAAGCAACGGTCGACAAAACCACTTAATTATTTTAAGCTACATACAGTGCATAAACAGTTAAGAAAAACGAACTGTTTTTTCTAAATTTCTGGGCAATAGTTTTTCAAAACGTGCAAGTTTATTGTGGTAAAACCAAAAAGTGTAGTTTTGGTTGCTTAGTTTTGATTTCATAGGTATGAAGCCGTTATTTATGATTATCCTGTGAGTAATTTTTAAGTCAGAGAATATCTGGAAGTAGACATATAATTACTCACATCACAATGTTTTACCGTGTTTTAGGAAATTTCATGGTGACGTCAAGTGAATTGAGAGGCTTCTATGATGAATTACTTGCAAGCACATCTGTTGAAAACAAGGTAATAGTAGTAAACTGATGTTGCAGTATTTAGCGAGTTCAATCTCGTTTAAGGGGTTTTTGAGAGATACCCCCGGTTTTAACCCTAGAAAATTGATGAGTCAGTGCAGGTTTTTTAATACCCCCAATATAAAAACCAAGGGTACATATTTTTATCAGATTCTCTTAAATTTGCCTTGAGTGGGGCTGAATTGGGAGATTTTCTGAGTTGTGTGAATTGTGGCCATATGGAGCGGGTTCATTAGCCCCTGTTATTAAATAGTGTTGCACAGCACGAAACTTGCATTTAAGTTTGCAGCAGATAAAAATTTCGTAAGGTAAGACCTAAGCTAGTAATTCAAAAGGTTGGTTTTATCGTGTGTCACAATTTTGACTCCAAATGTTGAAAGTATCTTCTGTGCCTCGAAAGGCAAATTTTGTAATTTTCACATTTTTAGAATGACTATAAAGTAATTGTACCTGCTGTTGTTGCGTTCATACGCAATCTAACGACAATCGAAGATTTGCTTGCAATCGGCAACTTTATTTTCCGAAACGTGCCCGATGAAACATTGCGAACCGAAAAGGCCCAACGTTTCGTGCGCAGTGTGCAGTTTTATATGAACGGAACAAAGCAAAATTATCAAAAGTTTTTCTCGACTAACGGTAGACAGTTCAAGTTTTTATTTGTTGTGCCATCGTTTGACTTGTTGTGCTCTGATTACACTGTTTAAGTACTAAGTCCATTTGTTTATGCCTGTGACGGCTGTAGTGGCTTCGACAATGATTTGTGCTTAGATGGTAGTGTGAGGGCGCGACCGGATATGAATTTGCAGGATAGCGGAGCCGGATATTCAATTTTTTAGCTAAAGCGTGTTAACCGGATATAGCAACGAAATTTGTGTGCTTTAACTGGCGCCAATTATATGTTTACGGGATTAAAATTATTTGTTTAACGGATATTAATCCGGAACAGGATGCCTGGTCGCCAAGTTGCAAAGAATAGGAACTGGCAATTTATCTCGAAACCTGAAATGTAAATTTTCAGACCCATACATTTCGCATACCGAGTTTGATTATTTGTATTTAGCGTGCACATCCATATATATGTTTCGGACTTTCGGAGTGCAAGTTATTCTTGTTTCTATGATAATTTTCATGCCACATATACGAAATGTGAGCTGGGAACTAAAATAAGCACCGGTTATCGTGAAAGTTAACAACGGCAGGCAAATATATCGCATACGTAATTGCGATAATACAGGTTGATAAAAAATTACCATTCCGTTATACCTGCAATCGGAATCAGTACTAAAATTCAATCCGAATTCTAGTTGGATTCGGAATTCCGGTTGCACCCTGCCTATCCGCTCCCTGAGTGACATTAACCCAGTCTTAGCCAGTTTTTTGTTGTTTTCAAGCACTGCGCCCTGGAACACCTCCAATCGAACAGCAGAATTTGGAGCCATTTGCGTCGGAAACTTCTGGTGGTGAGGTGGGTTTTGATTACGTACTGTATACTAGGAGCAGTGGTAGAGTATTTGGCCTAGGAATACCAAGTTGATTATACATAGGACATTTAGTTCGATCTAGCACACCGCTATAGTTGCCGATTGTTCGAGTTGTGTTCTGGCCTAACAGGAGATAATACACTTCGTGGATATATACGCGTTTTGCTGGAAATGATTTATAAATGGATGAGATTATTTCGCAAAGCGCAAGCAATTAGTGTGCTGGTATAGATAGTATTGTGTTTCGCCAATGTTGGGTGTATATTCCATGCCATAGTTAACTCGCAAGCAAAACTGTTTCATTTGGTCTTATAGCTTCATGATGTGAAACACATTCCCGACCGTACAATCGGTGATGCTGACGTTGCCGTACTGCGAGAAAAGATGCAACACATTGGAGTGGAAGACGGTATATGCCAAGAGCGTTTTTTGCCAAGTATCGACCGGATATCCGGTTCCGGTTTACTGTTCAGTAGCGTTCCTGTTATTTGAAAATGATCGGTTTTGCAGTGTAGTTCAATTTTGTTAATAAACTGATAGATTAAAAATCTGATGTTTTCACAACGCTTGGTGATGAAATAGCTGAAAATTCGCCTAAGCCATTTGTTGGCTAGAAATTTAGATCTTGTGAGAGAACATCATATCTGTTTCCGGTAAAAATGCACTATCGGCTCCGGTATCCGGTAAAATTAATATCCGGTCAAACCTGATTGTTGCGTATGCTAATTGAAGTAAAATGCTTCCCAAAGTTCGGGGAAAATCTTCGCCATGTTTTTAGAAATGCAGTTGCATTAGTGTGAAACTTGTCACGAATGGTACTTTGTCCAAACTGAATTGTTTAACAAAGAATCGTTGTATAGGTTGCTTGCACAGGGACGCTTTGAAAATTGTTAGCAGGTCAACTCGATGCCGTGCGTAGTTTAATTTCTTGGGAAAGGTGGAATACTGGTACCAACGCTCAGCATAACGGAAATACCAGAAATACGGTGAAATTTTTATCTCGTACTGGAAATAATGGAACAAAGTCAAATTGAACATTGAATGGTCCTAATTGTAGAATAATCTTTTAAACTAGCTTAGCGGTATTGGCGTTGCATTTCTCTTGGTTGGTAACTGCAGTTTACATAGTTTGATTGCGTCAATTCACGTTACTAATTTTTGTGAAAACCATAATAGAGCTCTATTTATAGATAGACACGATGAACGTCACTCTGCCCAAGAGCAACGCAACGGCGTGTCGCTGACCTCAAGCTCATCGGGCTCTGTTGAAAACATAATGCCGGAACCAAGTTCTGGAAATGAAATGAGTTCGGAACCAACTAATGTTCATTCAGCTGTATCGGCTGCTCGTACAGCAGCAAAGGTGATATTTTAAGGCGTCTGATGAGTTGTTGATAACTTTGCTTACGTGCCACAAGGACAGCCCTAATCTATAAGAGATTTTGTTACATCATTTGCAAAAGTATTGTAGACGAAAAATGTGTCAACCTTCATCTATGTAATTAATTTGCGTGATCTCGTATCTGTATGGTACTAAACTGATTATACATGCTTACTACATTAGAACATTTTAACTAGATTTTTCGTTTTCATCAGTTGGTGATGACTCTATTAACGTTGTAATTAGGTAGTATTCAGTGTTTTGAAACAATATTTTAGAAACAAACAAAACAACAGTTTCGTGGACGCCAGCCTGAAATGCCGGTTTATAAACACACAGTGCCGCATGTACCTCCTGAAGTGTTGAAAACTAATGCCCAGCGTCATCAAAAAGGTTTAATGCATCCGTGGATACAAAATACATTGAGCAAAGTACGCGTTAGTATCAGTCATACGAGTTTTGTTGAAACTATACGCCATTGCTGTATTAATATAGCAAGAAATTTTAGTGTGGTAAAAGCATTTATATTAATATGTCAATTGCAACTAAAATCAGTTATGCAAAAATTGTCAGTGTCAGTTTTTAAAATGTTTCCGTCATGTGGAAGCCTTATTCCTCCACTGCAGTTAAATCTAAATACATCCTGTTATAATTTGTGTATGTCTGTCTATCCGGATACGAAACGCGCTGGAGCGGGTTATTGAAGATTTGGCTCAGGTATTTTTAGCTATTTTGTTGAACCCTGCTGTATCAGGTGACAATATTTGCGCTATACTGATAAACATCGTGTTATCACCAGGCCAGCTATATATACACTGTTGTAATATCTTAGTAAGAAATTATGTCGAATTATCTACATTTGTGTATTTGACCGCTTGTTTCTCGCTTTGAGCTTTGTCATATGTAACCCTTTTTAAATAGTGCCAGTTTTAGGCGGAAATAAAGTTCGAAACGTGTATCGAAGAAGGCATTGACATCCCTCCAAGTTGGCTTATATTTCGTCCAATTCGTCAAGCAGTCTATGCCATCTTGTTCAACTTAAATCACAAACATTTTCTTTTGCGACAACAGCGAGAAGGAAAGCCAGTTTCTGCTTCTGTACCGGCCGGCGCTTCTGACGACACAACAGCGTCTGGTGACAGACCTCGCCCTCGTGAAAGCGGGCAGGATGCTTCCGGCAATGACCGTTCTGGGACAAACGAAGCAGAATCTAATTCCACTAACGCAGCTGCTGTATCAGGTGGAGTGGGCGGTCAAGAGCCGGGAAAGTACCCTTCCGGTTAGTGTTTAAAACACAGTTTGGGTTTATGTTGAATAAGGAAATAAAAGTATAGTGTTGCGTGGAGTATGTTGTACACAAGTAACGTTAATTTTATCTTCAGATATGTTTTGATTTGTGTCTCGATTATTTACATGAATTTTTGTTTCTACTGTTGAAAATAAGAGTAATTAGTATGCCTTCCTATTTCCTGACATATTGATTTGGCTAGTGCTATATTGTCAAACGATTTTACGTTGTGTTTCAGACCTTTCAACACGTGTTTTTGTCAAAGAATGGGTTTACTGGAATAAGCACAATGCTTATGAATTCCCAGAATACGTTCCTGCTATACCGTTAGATTGGAGAGGTTCGTATTCAACACAAGATTTGGAGTTATACTTGGATTTTTTTGGATTTTGTTTGCTTGATTTTTTAAGTAAATGATGGTGTGAAATCCTGTCTTACAATTCGCTGTGGTTTAATCCTCCATGGCGTAGGTTTCTCATAACTGTTATGTGTTAAACGTAAATATAAACCTCCTACTTATGATGTTTACATGCGTTTTAATGAGCCAACTTGTTTTGTACTAGTGTCAATTGATGAAAAATATATCACATTGCCAGTGTTCAGTAATTGTGTACGACATTGTATCTGAGCATAAAATTTCTAATGTTTCAGAAACTTGTAAATTTTAAGTAGGTAATAGAGTTGTTCCGGGCCAAGATTTTTACTGGGCCAGTATCAACCGGGGTCAAGTTCGAAGATGTAAATATATTTAAATGGCATGAGCTTGGATATACATAATACGTATATGGTGACAACAGTGGGAAAATAAACAATCTATATATTGTGTAGCGTGAATAGAAAACCGTGGGAAAATAAATACCATTTACAGTAATTTCTTGTGATTTTCATATTTTTGAATCGAGAACTGAGCGTGGTTGGATTGTTTTTTATGCGTGTCAATTAAGAATCGTATATAAAACCTCTCCCCGGTTAGGCCTCGGCAAATAACGTGCTGGCTCCGGACCGGCGCCTGAGGCCTCGGGGTCGAAGCCCGTGCCAAGCCATGGGACATCTCTAGTATGTAAGTGTATTGTGGTTTGTGTTAGTAGGAGTTCCAACTGTGCAACGGCTTTGGTTTGGGCAAAATGCTGACGACAAAAAGAAACGAATGAAGGCCTTTTTGAACTGCATGTGCTCTGATAATCCGCTCATGTTAAATCAGCAACACGTGCCGCAGCATATGCTTTTGCTCGCGTGTGTCTTACGGTACGTCCCTATTCAGTTTTATTTACTTACAAATTGTTAAATCATAGATTTTATTTAGTTTTTATCAGAGCTTAGTGGCGTTTAATTTTCTCCGGAATCAGTCCTTCAATGTTACCTTGTGATAGCTATTGTTGATTATTGCAGCTTTATGTGTGCATATCCAGAGCGGCCAGTAGTACAGCGCCATGAATTGAATGCGTTTTTGGCGCAAGCAATGTCACCAACATTGACTGATCCAAACGCAATGCAAGATATGGCAGTGAGTTATGCAAAATACTGAATAATTACTTGTTGTGATTGAGTACGCTCGTACCTAATCGCTGCATTTAACATACTGGATTTCTGATTGATATTGTTGTGTTCATGGTATTTGACTAATACTTTTGGTATATCTGGTCGTATCCGGATTTGGATGTTGGTCTCCGTCATTGTGACCTTATTTCTATTCTGGGACTTTTTGAATATTGATTCGTAGTAATGTGTGTGTTTAACGAACAGTCATTTTCAGATGGATTCATTGTCGGCACGCGGTGTTCAACTGGCGCAGTTGTTCATGCATGGCGTCGAGCATGCATTGTTCGCGAATGACGCATGCGGCGCTCCTATACCATGGGTAATGTGCTGTCCATGGCTATTCTTTGATGGTAAATTGCTGCAAACAAAGCTGGAACTGGCAGAAAAGAAGAAACCACTGCTGGATATGTGTAATGGTGACGTAAGTGCTTACGAGTTGGCTGTTATAGTACCTATGAAATGCCAAAAACTTATTCAACAGTGTGCTAAGTTTTACTTAGTATATGTGTTGTAAAACAAACCGTAATTCAGCCCATTTCCGAATTGGGCTAGTCCAGTGCGGAATTACGACTTGGACTAGCCCACGGCGTAGTTCTTTCTCTGCCACAAGTGCACGCCTTACGATTGTTCTGATTGGCTACAGCCTTAGAGCTGATATTGAACTTATCAGCCCTCGGGTTGATATTCAACTTAGCCAGGTGTAACATAGCAATGTGTCACATTTAACAAATTTATTTTTATATTTTCATTGATGGCTTGCAGCAGGATTTTTCCCGCCTTTCAAATTATAAAAATTAACTTACCATCGCGCTTTCTATTACCTCCAAATACAAACCGAATAAGTCAAACCACACAATGAACACATAATTAGACAGAAACGAAAAATTACACAAACCTACTCGAATTCCCAAAAATGTTTTTGCAAAACATGAACAAGCAATTTGTAAAAATGTTTTACGAATAGAACAGTTCTAATTATAAACCTTAAACAAGAATTTAGTAAGAATGTTCTACAAATAGAACTTTTTAAGAAGCATATGATTTAAAATTAAAACAGTGCATAATCTAAAAATTGTATTCTACAATATTGTCAAAATTAGTAAAATTTAAATGTAAGATATTAATAAAATAAGCGATGTGCGGGCAATAAATTTAATATCGCCCAGAAAGCTTGGCAATAACAGCCATATTGCCCGCGGGCGTTATATACAACATTTTAACAATCTCGGCCCACTCATCTCTTGGAAAAGGTTCAAGCTTTGTACTCTAGGGCAGTTAAAATGCATTAGTTAAAGACCCTTGGGCAGTTCCAAGCTCCCGGCCTTCGGCCTCGATCAGTTTCAACAACCCTCGGTGTCTTTAATTATTACTTTTTAACTGCCCTAGGGCCCTCGGTTGTGTACAATATCTTCCTCGGGCAATATAGGCTGACATACAGGGTGCAACCGGATTTCCGGTTCCGGCAAAAATCGAAATCCGGCCCCGGTATTTTAACTTGCCGGATATTATTTTTAAAAAGCTTCATAAAATTTATACCATCCTTCGTATTTATGCCAAGTACCATTGAACTGACTGACTTACTTTTACATATTTTTTCTGCCACACATGTAATGTAGATTATTGCATGTGATGGGTAACAATAACGCCGAAAAATTAGCAGCACATTTCTATTATTCCTAAGACTAAGCCTAAATGCAGCGTAGGGTCTATAAATAAGTAAGCAAAAGTAATAGCTTGTTTCCGAGCCAGGGATGGGCGGAAACCGGAAATGAAAAGTCACGGGCTCGGTCAACTTTTGGTCATCACCGAAAAACATAAGTTTCAAAAGAAATTATTTCTAGAGTCAGTTTCAAACTGTTGTGTCGTGTGGCGTTGGCGCCAGAATGAAGAATGGTGGCACGGATTATGCAAATGTGACTGCATGGTAGCAACTGTTATGCAAATAGGATTGGTGTATATAAGGCGATGCGTGTTTTCATTGAGTAAAGACTCCTGCCTTATCACAAACCACCAAGACTCAAGAAACCGAGAATTGCCGAATACCTAGACTTGCTGAGACTGAGACCGAGACTCCCATCTCTGATCTTAGTCACCTCTGACCTATAGAAAACTGGATTCCCATAAAAGAAACATGAGCCAAATGAATATTGCGACTGAACGCACCGCTACAAAAACAAAGAGTGTTAAAAATGCATCGATATGAGACATTTTGTTTGCTCATTTCAGAAAGAATTGACCAAAAAGGTTGAAGATTTGCGCAAAGCCATTTTGGAAGGTATAGAAATGGTTTTCACTCGCCCGCGTCGAAATCAACAAATGATGATGCCACCGCCACCTCATGCGTTCTTCATGGGACCAGGAGGCCCACATATCGATGGCCCAGCGTACCATCCTATGTTTATGCCGCAAGGTGGTGATCGGTTAATGCGACCAATGAATTCGAGTCACCACGGCGGGCGTATTCCGGGGCGTGGCGTCGGTCCTGGAAGATTTCATGGTAAGATAATTCATATAGTGTGAAACCCAGGTGAAACCGGAATTATAAAATATTGGAACGGGAAAGTTAAAAAATACCTGAGCTGGAACCGGAAAACAAAAAACTTGTTACCGAAAAATTCATTTTAACGCTATTTTAAAGTTTTAAGAGTGCAAACACACCGTTTACAACGTCAAAATCCTGAAACAACTGCAATAGTTGGAAGCGTATGATAAATTATATAGTGTGGCACAAATTGAAAATTTTAGCAATACACGCTTAGACAATTTTAGAAAAATATGTTTGAATAATATGCCTGTTTTTCTTAAATTTTCAATACCGAAAAATTCCGGTGAAAAAATTCCAGAGTGCTCTATCTGAACCGGAATTACGATTGCACCCTGCCTGAAACACAACTGCCTTCTCCGCTGGGACACAGCCAGAAGCCAGCCCATATTAGCCGCGGTCCTCTTCAGTGACTTCCACAATTTTTTCTTTTGATAACTAAATGCTAGTTGAGTCTAAAACACAGAAAAACAAAACACGTAATTTTAAGTATTTGACGTGGCCAACCGCAAACCAGTATCTAGGCAATGCGTATCTCCGTATAGTAAATGTATTAATGTTTTCGATATGCCGGTACCTGGAGCAAGACGAGATTTGTTTTCGCGAGGTGGCCAGTTAGAAGTTGCCGGGGTTGTCGTTGGATCTTGGGGCGGTAATGTCGAGAAAACACGTATGCGTGGAGGTGCTCCATTTATGGGTCCGGGAGCAAGGGTACGTTGAAAAGAAGGATTTGTTTTAGCAGCGTATTATGTTATTTCGGAAACAGGGTTCGCCCGGAACCTGCTAGAAAGCCAAAGTCAGAACTTTTAGAAAAATACTCGTAACACTTCGTTCTCTGATGGGAGCCACTTTGATATGAGATAAAAGGCTCCATCGAATTTTTAATGTCATCAAATAAAAACTGACAAAAGCCTTCGCTACGGTGGCAACACAAATGCCATGTAAAAGTGGCTATTTTACGAAACGCTGGAACAGTAACTTGCGGTCGAACCCTGTTCGAACCGTATGGTAAGTTTTGTATATCCTAAGATTTTAGTTTTACGAGAGTATTTTCTGTTTCCTCTGACAGTGCTGTGATGATTTTATGAAGCATTATTGAATTTCGTGTGATAAATGATTTTCCCGAATCTGAGCTTTGTCAGTGCGTGATTAAATAACACCATTAAAAAACGCCACTGGTATGAAGTTAAATGAAAATTGTTCCTGACTATTCTGTAATTTATTTAGCTAACAGCGTGATGCAGTATAAAAAGATCACTGTTTCAATGTACCTATTTCATTTTGGTATATATTTTCCCAAAACTTATTGCTATAAATATATAGGAAATGCAGCTTAATGCTTAATATATGTATTTAGATGATGGGACCGCGTCACGTATATGGAAGTGAATTTGGCTCATTCGATGATAGTGTACTGTTCAGTGGTCCTGGTCGTGGTGGTGGTTTTTATCCCGGCGGACCAGGACCACGAGGTATGAATAATCCGTTCGGGCCTCCAGGGCTGCGGGGCCGTGGAAGTTTTGGGCCGTCACATCGTGGCAGTTCAGCATTTCATGAGTATCCTCCATTCTTTGGGGGTAGTGCTGGAGGACGCATGCCGCCTCATGATTTACACCCTGGCAGTTCATTTCCGCTAAGTGGTGCAGGTGCCGGTCTCGTTAATACAATGCCGCGCGATGTGACGTTTGGGAAACAATTGGCGGGCGGATTGCACGGCGGCCCCGGCTCTTGGGGATTTCCTGCAATGGCTGCTGGGGATGCGTTTGGTTATGGCTCTTATGGTGCGTATAAAACACGAAACGACTCTACACAGGTTAGCCTGTAACACAACACGGTGGTATTTTGAGCTTTGATGTTTTTAACTGATTAAAAATAAATAACACGCGAGGATAATTCAACAGGCTCGAATTTTTCTCCTCCGTACATAGCTAACTTAAATTATCTTTCTTTTGGTTCAGAAAAGGTATCAGTTGTATAATCAACTATTTTTAAGTTCGAAACATGGTTTTCAAGGGAGATTAGTATTGTATTATTTAGAACAATGGCAAATTGGGGCAGTCTGTTTGTACGGAAGATATTGATGACGATAATGAATACGAAAGTATTGACGATGTTCGGAGGTAATAATATTTCGCTGTTTTCCATTGATAAAGCGGACAACACTGTTGTAGGGTGAAAATAGTGAGGACACATGATTAGGGATGTGCCGATTAATCGGCATCTGTAATAATCGTAAGTTTTCGTGAGTATCGGCATCAGCAATCTCAGACAACACTGATGTAGGGTGAAAATACTGGTGGGCCCATGATAAGAGATGTGTCGATTAATCGGCATCGGTAATAATCGGCAGTTTTCGTGAGTATCGGCATTGGATCAGCGTGTCCGGTCAAAAAACTGATATCTTTCTTGCGTTTGTGTTTGAAAAAATTAATTGTTAGTCGAAATGAACTGTTCGTCTCAACTTATAATCGTTCATGGTGGTTGAGGTTTAAGTCTTCATATAATGATGTAATGTAGTATCCTATCTGTTTGTTAGTCATGGTGTCCTAAAGTTGTAATCGACATCAGCAAAATTTCAAAATAAGAATCGGTATCGACATGGCAAAAAATTTTGGTATCGGCACATCCCTACACATGATATCGGCATATTTTTCCGAATATTCTCACTAGGCCTCGGATATCATGATATTAATTTTAGTCAACATAACACAGAAGTCCCGGTTTGCAGTCAAATTTTGCAAGAGTTGAAGCTACAGAATCGAATTTTTGTCTTGCTTACCGTTTACTAAATCAGGAGCCATAAGATTTGAAATAGCTTTAATCGCGCTGTTTTGGATATGTGTGTGAATAGTAAAAGCGTTCGCCTTTGAGGCATATGCAGGCCGCGCTGCGTTTAAGAAAGTATATATAGGTTTACTGAAACTGGTATAACTCTATTTCTTTTCAGTACACAGCGATGAGATACCACATAATTACTATATTTAAAAGAATTAAAATTTCCGACAACTTTAAAAAGTCCTGATGTAATACGCAACTAGTGCATAAATTTTTAAATATGAAATGTTTTTTAAAATCATCCGGATAAAAATTTATTCCTATGTCCGGATAATTATCCCGCAAAACTTGGCGAATATCGGGATGATTTATTTTATTTGATGCCCATCACTAAGTATAAACATAGGTAAAGACATTTTGTTGAAAGAATTCGTGCCAACTGTTTTGACGTCTGCTTATAACGGAATTGGAAAGGATTCTAATTATTTTATTGCTGTCATTTTGAATGTAATTTTGCATCCATTAAGCAGTATTAGCAGGTGTCGTACTACGGGTGACAAGTTTATTAGGACAGCACATTTTTAAGCACTTCCTGATATTCGGACTGTTCTTGTTTATTTAGAACTATTTGCAGCCTAGTTTATATTGTGATACAATGTTTCATTTTTACGCTTGTTTAGTTTGTTATAGCAAATCGGTTGGTCCACTTAGTGACGATGCTTAACGAAAATGATAATGTTGATTGAATACCTGTATACAGTATGCTGTTGGCAATCCTGCATACGTACACCAAAAACTCCGTGGTTCTAACATGTATTTAAATACCGACTGTGTGGCACAACATAGCAGCAGCGATGGGCAGCAACAGGGTGCAACCTGAAGTCCGGTTAACTTCCGGTTCCTATAAATTTTTATTGGAATTAAAATTTTTGGTATTAATTTTTGGTCGGTGGAAAATAAGATATTTTACTAAAAAATGACAATGAAAACTAAATAGATTTCATTAGTATAGTATGTATGTAAATCTAGACAATCGCCAAAATAAACCATCGAAGGTAGATTTCGTTTAAGTGGATTCGGTTGGACCTTGGACAGCGGGTAAAATAAATTATCCGACTATTTGACGCATTCGCAACTTGATTTTTGCTTGAATTGCGCTTTTTAAAAATCGATCTCGTAGTTTCGACAATTAAACTTCAATTTTTGTCACTTGTGCCCACCACTACATAACAGTGATGAATATACGTCTAAAGTCGAAGGCATATGTATAGCTAAACTTGTCATTTTTGTTCCAACAATGTTTAGAACCATGGAAAAAACTGGTGATAATTGAAGGTCATGTGCATTGGGACAGCATAGTGTATGACTACAATGTAATTTTTTATCAAATACCACCCCAGCCTTATCAAACAATCTAATTCCGCAGCAAAACGATTGTAAAAATACAGTATCCACAAAAACTAAAAATTAATTATTGGGCACCATACCGCATTCTGTTCCATAATGTTTTTCGGTTTCATAAGTAATTTAATAATTCAATTTAATAGAATGATGTTCTGAATTATTGTTGTCTGTTGCTCTATATTTAGTATTGTTCATTTTGTGTGTGGATTTCGTTTTATTTTTGGGCTAATTACATAGCCGTTTACAGCAACCAAGGCGTCGCAGTTCAGGTTTGTTTCCTTGAATTACAAATAAGTTATGTAAAATACCGCCTGTCTGGTGTTGCTAGTTCAATGCTAACACGTCTGAGAACATAATGTATTGGCGAGATTACTTTTCACTGTATTGTTTTAAACCATTATATGACCGTAAATCCTAAGGCATTCCTTAACAATTGTCATTCTATTAAATCGATCGAATTCAGTTTTGGTGGCGGACTGTAAGTATACAGTGTCATTGTATGCATGTTGTTGTTCGTGGCAAATTGTTTGCATGCTAGTCATTGTTTATGTGTTGTGGGTTTTGTTCGTGTACAGAAACTTCATATGCAGTCTGTGTGTTATAAAATTTGGGGTAAAAATTTGATGAAACATTTTTGAACGTGGTTAAATTCAGAAGATACAAGCTTAGCTTAATCTTAAAGTTTTTGCATGGCACCACAGAGCTGAAGTTGAAAGATCGATTCCGTTGATTAAGTCGAAAATATTGTTAGTTCATTCTGCAAATTTTAAAAAATTCTTTGGAATGGTTGTACCGTATTCGTACATAATGTGTACAGGTGTATTTTCGTAAGTCTAAGTGTCTTTGTTATTATATACAGCATTGACACACACTGTGTTTGTTGCCTGAAAGGTGAAACTGATAATTTTCGTAAATTTTTGGCACGTTTTGAAATACGCGGTTGTGAAGCCAACACGATATTCAGATTCACGTTGAATCGTAAGTGTTACTCTCGGTTAGCAATACACTTAATATCTGTCATTATACTGCCAACAACGAACAGTTGTTCAGCTCTGTTATGAGCTCTGAACTATAAATTTATCATCCGATTACTTTGTCGGTTTGGTTAATTTTGGGAAACGTTTGGTCTGCGCAATTTGTGTCGTTGGTGTGCAAAACAATTTGGCTAGCTTTTGTGGGAATTGTTCCTACTATGTGTTTCGTCATATACTTCAGTGTTCAGTGATAAATGCTTTTTGTTTATTGTGTGACGTTTACTACGTTTTTTTCTTTAACTATTTGTACTAACAATTTATGTGATGTTTGAAGTATGTTGTTAGATTGTTGTGTTGAATTGTTGGAAAGCGGCGCATTGTGTCGAATTGTGGTTAAATTTTTTTGCGATTTGGCAAATGGATCATGTTTTATGGTCGAATAACTGCTTTTGCACTTTGCTAAATCACGGAAATTCTAACACTGTTCGACCCAGCTGCAAACTATGCTGAATCGTCGGTATGCGGAACTTTTCGACAAAATGTTTTCAGGTCCTGGGCTCGTATTGTTAATTGTATGCCGGCATATCACAAGTTGATGATACGTCTTGTAAGTTATGAACCGTTGAGTGACGAGGATCGGAATTCAGCACATTTTCCGTATTCAATTTTTCTGAGTGGTGTGTCAATTTTGAGGTCTACAATTATTGCAGAAGTTGGTCAGTTTGAAAACTTATTGCTAACTGGCGATGGGTGATATGCAAATTTGGGAATACGGTAACAGGTCCTAATTAAGCCTAAGCGTAAAGAAAAGCCTATGCCTAAACAAAAAATAGTCTAAAGCTTAAGCTCACTCTGTTGCAATCCCTCGGAAACACGTTCCGTAACTAATCTATCCATATGCTGTTACCAAAGCAACACGATTAGAGATTTCATGTACAGTTCTTGGCATCTTTTGCGCGTGAATTATACATATTTTGCAGCCTTTGAAACTTCTAATTACAATCTGTTGACTGTATTTCAAATTTCAAGATATAGCATAGTGTTTTGTTAAACTTGTTCTTATCTCAATATATTAGTTTTCGAATAAATATAATACAGGCTATTCGAACCGACAAATTGAATGTTCTGAATGGAGAATTCAGATCTCCTCCCATAGTAAACTTAAGTCTGAGGCCAAGCCTATGCCGTAGCCTGAACCTATGGCTCAGCCTAAACCGATTGTGATGATTCCAGGATATTGAGGTTTTTCAAGGGAAATTGAGACAGCTGCAAATTTTCGCTTAGAAAACGGGACAGGTCTGTTTCGGACAAATGGGAAAACGGGACAGCTGCAAATTTTCGCTATGAAAACGGGACAGGTTTGTTTCGGGCATATGGGAAAATGGGACAGCTGCAAATTTTCGGTTGGAAAACGGCACAATGGGACATGTCTGTTTCGGGCAAATGAGAATACGGAACAGCATCTATTTTTCACTAGGAAAACGGATCAGGTTTTTTGGGCAAATGGAAAACGGGACAGCTGTAAATTTTCAGTGAAAAAATAGGACATGTTTGTTTCTTACGAATGGGAAAACGGGACGGCAGGGAATTTTCGGTGGAAAAACAGGGTTTCATCGGGAAAGAGGAACGAAGGTATTCGTAGTTGAGGTTGCGCCATCTATCACTCCCCTATGTACACCTCCGGCCTTGGCAGCGAAAGCTGACTTGCATACCACAGCATTTTAATACCTTTTATAAAACTTACCACTGCATTTTAATACCTTTTATAAAACTGCGTTTTTTTTCGTTCAAAACACAGGTAGAGTTGGAAATTTCTGAACGAGGGAATGCGGAAT